>SMJT01000023.1:258013-270808 GCA_004349715.1 Crucihimalaya himalaica | reverse complement strand
AAATTGGGATGGTCTCAAAGATATATCTCAATCTCATTCAGACAGAGTTGCTAGCTCAGTCTCTCTTAGACATCTTGGATGTAAGATCCGTGGGAACAAGGGGAGAAACGGGAAAAGAGATCTCACATTCTACTGAAAACCAGATGATCCAAGTAGAGGTAAGAGAATGGAGAGTGAGCAGAGTCAACCGATTGATCTAAACTTGGTTGAGGAGAACAAGAACAAGATCAAGATCATAACCAAGGGTGGATCAAGATGATCCAAGAATGGGAGAATGATCAAGTCGTTGGACAGTGAGATCAACTCAACCAAGTACAACAACTTAAGGAGAGTACTCGATTAGACATGATCCGTCAAATTGGATCAACACTCGGTTTACTACAACAACCAAGCAGTAGCACATCCGATTCAAGCTACTTGTTCTCTTGCCCTTTTGCCATCTACATCAAGCATTCATAGGAAAAATTGAGCAGCATGAGATCCCTAAGACTATGAGGAAGCTAAGACATAGAGGTATGGGCAATGCTGTTGATGATGAGGTGGGTCTATGAAGCGCAACAACACTTGGGAAAGAACTGATCTCCTCTTGGGAAGAACCAGTCAGCTCCAAATGGGTCTTTACCATTAAGTATCTGAGCAATGGGACATGAGAGATACAAGAGTGATATGATCATGGATAGCAAGGAAGCTGAGGAACCAGAAGCTGAGGAGGAACCGGAGATACTTGGAAAATCACTCTATCCAAGCTAAAGGAGATGGCGAGGGAAGCTCATTCACTCATAGCCAAAGGAAACTCAATCTACCGAGGATTCAAGTCTTCAGCATCTTCTCTTTGGAGACTTCACCCCGGTAATGATAATTAAGTAACTTAAGGTGAGGAGTCTGTACTCTTTTTCCCATGTTGAGTTTTGTCCCAATGGGTTTTCTCAGCATGGTTTTTAATGAGGCAGATGAATCACTACGTTGAGTTACTTAGGAGTCATTTTACTGTTGGTCATAATGTACAGGTCACTATGGTCTGTACTTAGTAGTTTTAGCGCACCACTTAGGTTCCTGTGGGAAGGGACGCCTCGCTGTTTTAGTTTAAAATTCAAACGCTTTTGTGTTTTATGTCGAACTTCTTGTTGTTTATTTCTTTAGGGTTTTCGATTTCTCTCCTAGGATTATTTAGGTAGATGTCATGTTTTGTTTCAAACCAGCGAAGAAGTTTTATGAAAGATCAATACAAAATTTTCTTCCTCATTTGATTCTTGAAAGCATTCTTCGAATCCGAGTTTCTTTCTACACTTTGTGATCTAGAAACTCTCAACCTGTTCCAGACTATCTTTTAAACCTTAACATCTATCCCCACCATCACCACTCTATATCCCCCTCTCGCCGAGACTCACCCCCATCCACGCCGATTCTCACCACCAACATCGCCGCCGAGAATAATCATTACCCGTCGCCCACACTCTCTTCATCACCGCCGATTCTCTTAATCCTTTTCTTGCGATTCCTCTTCCGCCTTCCCCAGCCTCATATCAGAGTTATCCTAGGGAGAATACATCACAAAGCCAGGTTGGTGGCTCGAGTTTCACACAAACTTATGGAGAAGACTACACAGACACTGTTCGCACCGTAGCCAAGCTCCCACAGTTCGGGTGTTCTCTCTCTCGCAACCAATCTCACTTGGGATTATGGCAAATGGATGTCAAGAAGCTTTTCTACAAGGGGAACTTGAAGAAGAGGTTTACATGACTCCCCCTCGGGACTTGAGGAAACAGTACTCCAGGCAAAGTGTTGGCTTAAGAAAGCTATCTATGGTCTTAAGCAATCTCCCACGAGCGTGGTACCAAAAGTTGAGCTCAGTCTCTTAAGGACAAAGGTCAAGAGGTCGGAGGCGATCATACATTGTTCACCTTACAAGGACCGAAAGGTATAGTGTTGTTCTCATCTATGTGATGATTGATCATCTCAGGGGACAACACAGAAGGTATCTCTTGGACCAAGTCTTTCCTTAAGTCTACCTTTGATATCAAAGATCTAGGTATCCTTAAGTATTTCCTGGGATAGAAGTGTGCGTCTCTCCGGAAGGCCTCTTCTTTCCAAAGAAATACACTCTGATTTGTTGGCAAAACAGGAAAGCTTGGGCAAAACCAGCAAAGACTCCCTTGAAGATGGCTACAAGGTCAATCGAAAGGGGGAGAAGAAGATGAGCTATACACGGATGTGGAACAATCCGGCGCCTAGTAGGTAAGCTTATCTACCTCACAATCACAAGACCCGACATTTCTTTTGCAGTGAATCAGGTGAGCCAGCATATGCAAAAGCCCTAACATATCATTGGTAGATGGTGGAGAAATCTTGAGGTATCTTAAAGCCAGCCCGACAAGGCATATGGATGGGGAAGAAAGAGAGCACGAGATTGTTGGTACTGTGATGCTGATTGGGGAGGTGAAGAACAGTAGAGATCAACAACAGGCTATTGTACATTGTGGAGCAACCTAGTGACTTGAGACAAAGAAAAAAAAAGGTTTGTCTTGTTCAAGTGCAGAAGCAGAGTATAGGCATGAGAAACATCACCAACGAGCTGACATGGCTCAAAGCTCTTCTTGAAGATCTAGGCATCAAGACCACGAGACCATCACCCTATCATTGGACAAAAGCGCAATCACATAGCAACCAATCTCGTCTTCCATGAGAGAACCAAACATATAGAGATTGATTGCCAAAGGTTCGAGAGAAGATTGAAGAAGGGTTATTCTCCCTGTTACACAAAGAGTGAAGATCAACTAGCTAACATCTTCACCAAGGAGCAGTCTCAAAGTTTGTCAAAGACATTCGAGTAGACTTTGGCTCGTTGATCTCACACGGCTTTGATCAAGTCCCCTCGCTTTGGCCATTATACTCTTTTTCCTGATATGGTTTTGTCCCATTGGGTTTTCCATTGTCAGGTTTTTAATGAGGTAATGTGTCAAAGGCAATCCAAGTTTAGCCTTCACTTCCTTGCGGCTAAACTTGAGGGGAGTATTGATCAAGGAATAAGAATAAGGCCGAACTCGAGGTTTTCGTACAAGGGAACTCGAGGTTCCTCCCAAACTCGAGTTCCCGAACTCGAGGTTCTCGTATAAGGAACTCGAGGTTCCTGAGCTCGAGGTTCCCGAACTCGAGGTTCTCGTACAAGGAACTCGAGGTTCTTCCCGAGCTAGAGTTCTCCCGAATTCGAGACTAAGAGATAGAGGAAGAACAAGCACAAACGCTCATCATCTCTTCTTGAGTGTGAACGTTTGTGTTCTTAATCAAACACTCAACATATTGATTATGTTGATATGTTTATCTAGAATCAACAACAAGAGCCAAACGCTCATCACCCTTAAGGTGTGAGCGTTTCACTAAGGAGAGACCAAGGGAGAGAGTGTTTACTTGAATGCTTGTATTTTTGATAAGTTATTTTTTATTACACACATCATACATGAATATATAGGACTTAGTAAACCTTCACATGAAGTTATCTAATCCTAAATATCCCACAAACTTAATACTAAAATATTGTAGGAGGAAACCCTCTTGTGAAGTTTCCTCAAAATATCCAAGGGAGGAAACCCTCTTGTGAAGTTTCCTCAAAATATCTAAGAGAGGAAACCCTCTTGGTGAGGTTTCCTCTCCAATTTCGTCCACCACTCTCTCTTGGTGTATTGGTCACTTGTTCCACTTGTTTGTGACTCATACACACACTTGTGCAAGTGTGTGTTCTCTACTTGTTCAACTTGGGTGTGACTCACACATGTGACTCACACATATGACTCACACATATGAATCACTTGTGTGAGCTCTTCTTTCCACTTGTGTGTGTGTGTGTGAGCATCATTTCGTCCCCCTTCATGTGAGACTCCATTCAGCTCTTTATCCCACTTGTAGAAGTGAGATTGTGCACCAGGACTATGTGGATCGATCTAATGATTGCTCTTCCATGGATCTGCTTTTGTAGTGTGTTGTTCCATCTCCAAGCCATCTCTTCCTTATTACACACAAGTGTTTGGATGCCACGTCTCTACACTTGTGTGTTCTTGTGTGCTTGTATGTGCTTCATTTCAACATCATATGGTGAGAAGCACCCGAGTCTACAACAAGCGAATCCTTAGGTCTATGAGTATAGAAAGTGGTACCGGACTCCTTCAAAGACGCAAGGGATTGGAGGATGGCTTCCAAGTCTGACTTCTTCATGACAATGTCACCTTGTGAGGATGCTGCCATGGCTTGCTCTTGCTTGGACGAACCACTTTGCCCATTTGTGCTTGAAGGTTCTATGGAGAGGTTTGCCTTATGATCCTTGAACTTAGAAGGCTTGAGATGAGGATGGAGTATCCAACACTTATCTTTGATGTGCCCTTTCTTCTTGCAATAGTCACACACCCAAATCTTCCTATCTTCATTACGATACACACCCTTGTTAGCAATCATAAGTTCTCCCTTTCCACTAAAGAGACCAAGTGAACCTTGTTCCCTTTGAACTTGAGAGCAAACTTCATCTAGGCTTGGGAGCTTGTAGGCTCTAAGGATGTGCTTAATGAGATCATTGAAGGCTGGATGAAGAGTCAAGAGAAGACCGAAGACCTTGTATTGCTCTCGCCGTTCATTGAGAATAACCGGATCAATGGTACTTGGTCTCAACATCTCTAGTTCGGCCCATAGGGATCTAAACTTCCCTAGATGCTTAGTGAACTCGAGATCCTCTTGGTTGAGATTGTTGATGGCGCGCTAGACCTCAAAGACTCTACTTAGGTTGGAGACATTGCCATACACATGCTTGAGAGTTCCCCAAAGCTCCTTTGCTGTTTCACAATAAGAGTAGGCTTCAAGGATTGAAGCTTCAAGAGATCCTTGAATAATAGCAAGGACATATTGGTCTTCTTGGAACCATTTAGCTTCTTCTGCCCTAACCTCCTAAGACTTCTTCTCATCTATAGTCCCCTTGGGTTTAAACTCTTCCTCAACATGAGCCCAAAGACCTCTTCCACAAAGCGCTGTCCTAGTGGTTCTGGACCAGAGAAGATAGTTCCCTCCCTTCAACGTGACAGGGATAATCACGGATTTGCTAGCTTCCATGGTGAAGAACAGAACAGAACAGAACCGAATACACACGGATGAGAACAAATCTGAGCTGACCGAACACGAGCAGAATAGAACCGAGTAACCAAGCGAAGAGGAGAAGAACTTGAAGAACAGAACCGCGAGCTAGATTGAGAGAGCAGCAATCAGTACACCAAACACAAGCCAAGGACAGAACTCCAACCTCAAGCAAGAACAGAACATAACAGCGCACAAGAGCTTCAAATGAGATGATAATCGAATAGAATGCAAGATTAGAGAGAATGAACGAGAGAATCAAGGAGAGAATGGGAGAATAATGCCATAAGGCCCTGATACCATGTAAGAATGTTTGCGGATTAATGAGAGATTAAGGAGAGTTTAAGAGGAAGAATGAAGAACCATGGTGAAAGAAAATCGATTTTCATTTCATTGAATTGTCAAAAGTACACAATGGAGGCTAGGAGCCTTTTATACAAAGGATAAAACAAAGACCTAAAACCCTAGAAGGAGAGAAGAGAAGCGCAGCCTTCAAGAGGGAGAGTGGAAGCGAGTGAAGTGGTTCACACCACGGTGGTGGCTTCCACGCGCCCAACGGCTACAATTCAACTTGCTCGGCCTTGTCTAGCTCGGCCCTCAGTCTCGAGTTCGGGGAACCTGTAGCTCGGGAAGAACCTCGAGTTCCCTTGTACGAGAACCTCGAGTTCGGCCTTATTCTTATTCCTTGATCAATAGGATTGTGGATCGACGGTCGCCACACAAGACTGTGAAGGATCTTGTGATAAGACAAACAATCAAGTCGCCTTGATATTACTCACAAGGAAAGATGATTGGGTTCCAGAATTCTCAGATCTCAGAGAGTTCTAGGGTTTTCAGTGAAGAACTGCGTTATATCATAGATAGGTTAAAAAAAATACACTGCGGCTAAGGAACCTTATATAATGGTTCGTGCAGCTGATGCCTTCGTGGGCTGAAAACCTAATACATCAATCGCTAATCTAAAGTCCTAAAACAAAAATGCAAATAATCAACCTATTACAAGCTATTAAATGTCATAAAAACGAACATACAACTTTATTATAAAAGTCCTAAACTTATACTAATCTTTTGGGTCTGCAAAATGAACAAACACAATAATATTAATTGAAACACATACTTGGTCGTTTTTGATAAGGGAGAATGGGCCTAGATGGGCTGAATGGTGTATTGATCAAGGAATAAGAATAAGACCGAACTCGAGGTTTCCCCGAGCTCGAGGTTCCCCGAACTTGAGGTTCCCAAACTCGGTTCCCGAACTTGAGGTTCCCAAACTCGGTTCCCGAACTCGAGCTTCCCAAACTCGGTTCCCGAACTCGAGGTTGAGGGCCGAGCTAGACAAGGCCGAGCAAGTTGAATTTTAGTCGTTGGGCGCGTGGAAGCCACCACCGTATTGTGGACCACTTCACTCGCTTCCACTCTCCCTCTTGAAGGCTGTGCTTCTCTTCTCTCCTTCTAGGGTTTTAGGTCTTTGTTTTATCCTTTGTATAAAAGGCTCCTAGCCTCCGTTGTGTACTTTTGACCATTCAATGAAATGAAAATCGATTTTCTTTCACCATGGTTCTTCATTCTTCTTCTTAAACTCTCCTTAATCTCTCATTAATCCGCAAACATTCTTACATGGTATCAGAGCCTTAGGGCATTATTCTCCCATTCTCTCCTTGATTCTCTCGTTCATTCTCTCTAATCTTGCATTCTATTCGATTATCATCTCATTTGAAGCTCTTGTGCGCTGTTCTGTTCTGTTTTTGCTTGAGGTTGGAGTTCTGTTCTTGGCTTGTGTTTGGTGTACTGGTTGCTGCTCTCTCAATCTAGCTCGGCCCTTCTGTTCTTCAAGTTCTTCTCCTCTTCGCTTGGTTACTCGGTTCTATTCTGCTTGTGTTCGGTCAGCTCAGATTTGCTCTCATCCGTGTGTATTCGGTTCTGTTCTTCACCATGGAAGCTAGCAAATCCTTGATTATCCCTGTCACGTTGAAGGGAGGGAACTATCTTCTCTGGTCCAGAACCACTAGGACAGCGCTTTGTGGAAGAGGTCTTTGGGCTCATGTTGAGGAAGAGTTTAAACCCAAGGGGACTATAGATGAGAAGAAGGCTAAGGAGGTTAGGGCAGAAGAAGCTAAATGGTTCCAAGAAGACCAATCTGTCCTTGCTATTATTCAAGGATCTCTTGAAGCTTCAATCCTTGAAGCCTACTCTTATTGTGAAACAGCAAAGGAGCTTTGGGGAACTCTCAAGCATGTGTATGGCAATGTCTCCAACCTAAGTAGAGTCTTTGAGGTCTAGCGCGCCATCAACAATCTCAACCAAGAGGATCTCGAGTTCACTAAGCATCTAGGGAAGTTTAGATCCCTATGGGCCGAACTAGAGATGCTGAGACCAAGCACCATTGATCCGGTTATTCTCAATGAACAACGAGAGCAAGACAAGGTCTTCGGTCTTCTCTTGACTCTTCATCCAGCCTTCAATGATCTCATTAAGCACATCCTTAGAGCCTACAAGCTCCCAAGCCTAGATGAAGTTTGCTCTCAAGTTCAAAGGGAACAAGGTTCACTTGGTCTCTTTAGTGGAAAGGGAGAACTCATGATGGCTAACAAGGGTGTGTATCGGAATGAAGATAAGAAGATTTGGGTGTGTGACTATTGCAAGAAGAAAGGGCACATCAAGGATAAGTGTTGGATACTCCATCCTCATCTCAGGCCTTCTAAGTTCAAGTATCATAAGGCAAACCTCTCCATAGAACCTTCAAGCGCAAATGGGCAAGGTGGTTCATCCAAGCAATAGCAAGCCATGGCAGCATCCTCACAAGGTGACATTTTCATGAAGAAGTCAGACTTGGAAGCCATCCTCCAATCCCTTGCGTCTTTGAAGGAGTCCGGTACCACTTTCTATACTCACAGACCTAAGAATTCGCTTGTTGTAGACTCGGGTGCTTCTCACCATATGATAAGTAACTCTAGTCTTCTTAGCAATATAGAACCTGCCTTAGGACGTGTGACTATAGCTAATGGAGATCAAGTACCGGTTAAAGGAGTAGGGAACCTTAGGTTGTTTGATAGAGATTCTAAGGCTTTCTACACGCCAAGTTTTACTTCTAATTTGCTATCTGTAAGGAGAACTACCAAGGATCTAAACTGCAATGCTATTTTCAGTTGTAATGAAGTTTGTTTTCAGGATATTGAAACCGGGAAAGTACTCGGACAAGGAGGAACAAGAGACGACCTCTATGTTCTTGAAGATCTCTCAAGCTCTTCTAACTCTCTCTCTACTTCTGCTTGTTACTCAAACAATGATGTTGCTCTTAATACAATGTGGCATGCTAGATTAGGCCATCCTCACTCTCGTGCTCTTAGTTTGATGTTCCCTGGTATTTCTTTTGACAATTCTGGTTGTGAGGCTTGTATACTTGGCAAACATTGCAAAACCGTTTTTCCTAAATCTACTACTATATATGAGAAATGCTTTGACTTGGTTCATTCTGATGTTTGGACTTCTCCATGTGCATCTAGGGACAATAACAAATATTTTGTGACATTCATAGATGAAAAGTCGAAATATACTTGGATTACTTTCTTATCATCTAAAGATAGAGTATATGATGCTTTTCTGAATTTCTTAAACTAATTAACTAACCAATTCAAAGCTACTATTAAGGTACTTAGGTCAGATAACGGAGGAGAGTAGACAAGTCATAGATTCAAAGAGCACCTAGCTAAACATGGGATAATGCACCAAACAAGCTGTCCATACAACCCGCAACAGAATGGAGTTGCAGAGAGAAAGAACAGACATCTAATGGAGGTGGCACGATCGATGATGTTTCACATGAATGTGCCAAAGAGATTCTGGGGAGATGCAGTGATGGCAGCATGCTACTTAATCAACCGCATACCAACCCGAGTTTTAAAAGACCTCTCTCCCTTTGAAGTCCTAAATCATATTAAACCGTTTTTCACTCACTTACGTGTATTTGGTTGTGTGTGCTTTGTATTGATTCCAGGTGAACAAAGGAGCAAGCTAGACCCAAAGAGTGTCAAGTGCATGTTCCTTGGGTATTCACCTACACAAAAAGGCTACAAATGTTATGATCCAGCTAACAACCGCACATATGTATCCAGAGATGTCAAGTTTATTGAAGAGAGAGGCTACCATGACAAGAAAGATTGGGATGGTCTCAAAGATATATCTCAATCTCCATCAGACAGAGTTGCTAGCCTCAGGTCTCTCTTAGAGCATCTTGGATGTAAGATCCCATGGGAACAAGGGGGAGAAACGGGAAAAGAGCATCTCACCATTTCTACTGAAAACCAGGATGATCCAAGTAGAGGTACAGAAGGAGTGGAGAGTGAGCAGAGTCAACTGATTGAACTAAACTTGGATGAGGAGATACAGGAACAAGATCAAGATCATAACCAAGGGATGGATCAAGATGATCCAAGAATGGAAGAGAATGATCAAGTCTTGGACAGTGAAGATCAAACTCAACCAAGTATAAGTCAACCATGAAGGAGGAGTACTCGGATTAGACATGATCCGTCAAATTGGATCAACACTCGAGTTTACTACAACAACCAAGCAGTAGCACGTCCGATTCAAGCTACTTGTTCGCTTGCCCTTTTGCCATCTGAACATCAAGCATTCATAGGAAAAATTGAGCAGCATGAAATCCCTAAGACGTATGAGGAAGCCAAGGATATAGAGGTATGGGTGAATGCTGTTGATGATGAGGTGGGTGCTATGAAGCGCAACAACACTTGGGAAGAAACTGATCTTCCTCTTGGGAAGAAACTGATCTTCCTCTTGGGAAATACCAGTCAGCTCCAAATGGGTCTTTACCATTAAATATCTGAGCAATGGGAACATTGAGAGATACAAGGCCAGGTTGGTGGCTCAAGGTTTTACACAAACTTATGGAGAAAACTACACAGACACGTTCGCACCTGTAGCCAAGCTCCACACTGTTTGGGTTGTTCTCTCTCTCGCAACCAATCTCACTTGGGAGTTATGGCAAATGGATGTCAAGAATGCTTTTCTACAAGGGGAACTTGAAGAAGAGGTTTACATGACCTCGCCTCTGGGACTTGAGGAAACAGTAACTCCAGGCAAAGTGTTGCGGCTTAAGAAAGCTATTTATGGTCTTAAGCAATCTCCACGAGCTTGGTACCAAAAGCTGAGCTCAGTCCTTAAGGACAAAGGATTCAAGAGGTCGGAGGCTGATCATAAATTGTTCACTTTACAAGGACCAAAAGGTATAGTAGTTGTTCTCATCTATGTTGATGATTTGATCATCTCGGGTGACAACACAGAAGGTATCTCTTGGACCAAGTCTTTCCTTAAGTCTACCTTTGATATCAAAGATCTAGGTATCCTTAAGTATTTCCTAGGGATAGAAGTGTGTCGCTCTCCGGAAGGCCTCTTCTTTTCCCAAAGGAAATACACTCTTGATTTGTTGGCAGAAACAGTAAAGCTTGGAGCAAAACCAGCAAAGACTCCACTTGAAGATGGCTACAAGGTCAATCGAAAGGGGGAGAAGGAAGATTAGCTATACACGGATGTGGAACAATATCGACGCCTAGTAGGTAAGCTTATCTACCTCACAATCACAAGACCCGACATTTCTTTTGCAGTGAATCAGGTGAGCCAGCATATGCAAAAGCCCACAACATAACAATAGAGCATGGTGGAGAGAATAATGAGGTATCTTAAAGCAAACCCGGGACAAGGAATATGGATGGGGAAGAACGAGAGCACCGAGATTGTTGGGTACTGTGATGCTGATTGGGGAGGTGACAGAACAGATAGGAGATCAACAACGGGCTATTGTACATTCGTGGGAGGCAACCTAGTGACTTGGAAGACAAAGAAACAGAAGGTTGTGTCTTGTTCAAGTGCCGAAGCAGAGTATAGGGCTATGAGAAACATCACCAACGAGCTGACATGGCTCAAAGCTCTCCTTGAAGATCTAGGCATCAAGACCACGAGACCGATCACCCTACATTGCGACAATAAAGCAGCAATACACATAGCAACCAATTCAGTCTTCCATGAGAGAACAAAACATATAGAGATTGATTGCCACAAGGTTCGAGAGAAGATTGAAGAAGGTGTTATTCTCCCATGTTACACAAAGAGTGAAGATCAACTAGCTGACATCTTCACTAAGGCAGCGAGTCTCAAAGTTTGTCAAAGCATTCATAGCAGACTTGGGCTCATTGATCTCACACGGCCTTGATCAAGTCCCCTCGCTTTTGGCCATTATACTCTTTTTCCCTAATCTAATGCCATTCTGTTTCTGAGCTGTTCGAACTCCTCAAAGTATTCCTCCACACTTTTTGTCTTCTGGGATAGTTGTCTGAATTGTCTTTGCATCTCCCTGTGGTAGTGAGGGGGAACAAATCGCCTTCTGAAGTTGAACTTCATGGCTGCCCACGTTGTGATCTGTTCGAAGTTGCTTCTTCTGCGGTCTTGAGTTTCTCTATCCCACCAGGATAAGGCGTGGTAAGTGAGATGAGCTAAAGCAAGAGCTATCTTCTTCTGATCATTGTACTCGTAGTAGTCGAAGATGTAGTCCATGCGTCTCTCCCAGTCTAAGTAAGCCTGTGGATTAACTCTTCCTGCAAAAGTAGGCACAGTCAGTTTAAAACTTTAAAACCACCGCGGTTTACCTCCCTTTCACCACGGTTGTGGTTGTCGTTTGCAGCCTGGTTTCTCCTCCTTGCTCTGGCGT
This sequence comes from Crucihimalaya himalaica, assembly GCA_004349715.1. Taxonomy (NCBI): domain Eukaryota; kingdom Viridiplantae; phylum Streptophyta; class Magnoliopsida; order Brassicales; family Brassicaceae; genus Crucihimalaya; species Crucihimalaya himalaica. The sequence continues at coordinate 258,978 of SMJT01000023.1, read as the reverse complement.
CAATGGTGTGTTCGCTATCCTCAGCATCAGAGTGTTCTTCTTCTCTAGGGAGCTCCAAACGACCTACTCTTTGTTCAATTCGTCCAATCTGAGATGCCAAGTCGTTTCTCATAGCTTGGAGTGCCTCCAGGAGTGCCGCGTTTGGATCAGCGTCTGTTCCTGACATTTCTTTCCTGCACACACTTAAACAGACGATCAAGGGCCTAGGGAACAGAAAGAACAAAATAAAAACTAGAAATCTAAACAGAACTAATAAACCTATGATGACTACAATTAAATGCTATAAGAACAGAAGCAGACTCAACAAATGTAACAAGTAGCAAGCACAAGCAGCAAGCACAAGCAACAACACAAGCAGCAAACAAGCAAACTCAAGCAGCAAACACAAGTAGACACAAGCAAACTCAAGCAGCAAACAAGCAGACACAAGCAGGCACACGACAATCACAAAACAAGGAGAAAACGAAACAGAACTCAAACTGAAACAAGACAAAACACAACTCACAGAGACAGAACACAAACTCAAACTTAAGACAGAACACAACTCACAGAGACAGAACACAAACTCAAACTTAAGACAGAACACAACTCACAGAGACAGAACACAAACTCAACTTAAGACAGAACACCACTCACAGAGACAGAACACAAACTCAAACTTAAGACAGAACACAACTCACAGAGACAGAACACAAACTCAAACTTAAGACAGAACACAACTCACAGAGACAGAACACAAACTCAACTTAAGACAGAACACCACTCACAGAGACAGAACACAAACTCAAACTTAAGACAGAACACAACTCACAGAGACAGAACACAAACTCAAACTTAAGACAGAACACAACTCACAGAGACAGAACACAAACTCAACTTAAGACAGAACACCACTCACAGAGACAGAACACAAACTCAAACTTAAGACAGAACACAACTCACAGAGACAGAACACAAACTCAAAC
>SMJT01000023.1:228706-253899 GCA_004349715.1 Crucihimalaya himalaica | reverse complement strand
AAACAACCTATTACAAGCTATTAAATGTCATAAAAACGAACATACAACTTTATTATAAAAGTCCTAAACTTATACTAATCTTTTGGGCCTGCAAAATGAACAAACACAATAATATTAATTGAAACACATACCTGGTCGTTTTTGATAAGGGAGAATGGGCCTAGATGGGCTGAATGGTGAAAACCATCTTTACTTCTTCATTGGGCTCCTCCTGGCCTGTTAAACACTTAGTCGAATTTGGAGAAGTTTCTTGAATGGGCTTGGACGTTTTTACTTGATCCAGGAAGGCTTGAATGCTCTTGTTGAATAGCTCTCTAAGTCTTCGAGTTCCTGATCTTGTTCTTGGCGGCTCTCTCATAATTGTGATATCTTCAGCAACTAGAACATCCTGAAAGGCTTCTGACGGATTATCTTCCTGTTCAGTCTCTATGTCCTCATCAACTGATGTCTGAGCTATTTGAGTTTCTAGCATCTTCTGATGGATGCTAAGAGCTTCAATCTTTCCATTCAGATCGGTGTACATGGCGTCCATCTTCCCATTAAAATTAACATTCATCTTCTGTTGTCCCTCAAGGATCTGTTCAAGCATGGATTCAACCTTGCTCTCCTGAGTCATAGGCGGCGGAGTCCGGTAAGATGAACTCCAGTAGGTGCAAGTGTAAGCACTGCTCTGCATCGGTTTCTGTAGATACTTATTTGTTCCAAAACCAGCTAGTTTGTTGTTCTGCTGGTATTGAAATCTCTGACCTTAAAAACCAGCACCACCAATGTAGTTAACGTCTTCCACTTCATCTTTTTCAAAATTCTTGATCTCATCAGCAAAGTGTACAACCTTCTTCCTCTTACCCATCAGGAGATTGTACACTGAATCCAGCATGGCTTAAACTTCAGCAATCCGCGATCCATCCAAATTCTCAGCTTGCTTCTTCCGCTCAAAGTCTGCATTCTTGGTGCTATAGCTAGACGCCAAGTTCTCAATAAGCACATAAGCATCGTCAGGATACCTGGTGTTGAAATTCCTATTACTCGCAGTATCTAAGGCCATCTGATACCTGCAGTCAATCCCTCTGAAGAAGATACCCAAGAGCTGAACCTGAGTGAACCCGTGATGTGGAAAATCTCTCTCTGATATGACCTGAATCTGATCCAAGAAGCCTTAAACGCCTCTGTTGCTCCCAGAGAAAACTGGGAGATCTTGTTCCTTAACTCCTCGGATCTCTCATCGTTGTAGAAGTTGTTCAGGAACGCATTCTTCGTCTCTTCCCAGGTGCTCAAAGATCCGGGAGGCAACTGCTTCAGCCAGTAAGTTGCATCCCCACCAAGAGAGTATGGGAAGAGCTTACAGAAAAGGAACTCATTGGGCACTCCATTGTACTTGATACTAGTGACCAAATCCTCAAAACTCTCAATGTGATCCATAGGATGCTCGTGAGAAAGACAGTAAAAAAGGTGCTGAACCACAAGAGTGTAGTATGCAGGCTTCAGCTCAAAGTCATTCCTCTGAAAAGTGGGAATGCGAATTGCAGACCGATTGGCATAGAACTGATCGGGTCTGTTGTACTCTCCAAGCGTCCTGGCGTGATTAACCGGAGCATTTCCAACGTTCCCACGCACAGTAGGCGGGATATCTTCGTTGGCTACTGGTGCAGGGATAGCGATATTCCCCTCTGCATCAAGCCGCTGTCCTTGCTCATTACACAGATGACCTTCCTGATCTCTCAAAACCCCAGCCTCATCGCGAGCGAGCACAATTGGATTGTTCATCTCTGTTTGCTTCTTTTGCTTTCTGATTGTGCGATCAAAATCAACTAGTTCTTTGTTGGATAGATTAGTGAACTGAGTGTTCTTGTTCCTTCTAGTTTCACGATTAGGGATACACCTAAAACACAAAAGTTAAAGTACGTAAGTAACAGGAATTATGACGAGTATTGATCGATTCCAAGTGGGTGTCGATCGATACCAAGTGGGTGTCGATCAATGCTCGACGAACTTAGTAGAAATTCTAAGCTAAAATCTAATGGCAAAATTAGAGTCCCCGGAAACGGCGCCAAAATTTGATATGCTCAAATATAATACCCTAAGAGTACTAAAGCAGTAGTTGTAGTATAGTAGGGGTCGAACCACAAAAAATCAAGAAATCACTCAATAGAATATAGAATTCGAATTAAGCTAAGCGAACAAAGTAATGTAGGAAATTAATAAACAGCAGAATATAGAAGTTGTGAAATTCAATGGAGGAAAAACGCTAAGCCTAAGGAAATTCTTCGGTAAATCAGAATTGCAGATCAAATAGAATGTCAGGAAGATATTAAGCACTGTGCTTATTTTATTCCTGACATTTTATATGATTGACAATTCTGATTTACCTATGAATTTCCCTAAGCCTAGGGTTTTTTCCCACTGATCTTACTACTTGATTTTAATCGTTTTGTTATTTTTGATTACATTTATTTTGCTTAGCTTAATTCATATTCTGGATATTCTGGATACCCTTCGGGTATCGATCGATACTCGTCTTAATCCCTGTTACTTACGCGTTTAACTTCTGTGTTTCAGGTGCATGCAACATCGAGAGACCAGAAGAAGCAAGAAGAAGCAGTTGACCAGTCTATCTAACAAAGAGCTAGCTGATTTAGAGCGCACGATCATAAAGCAAAAGAAGCAAGCAGAGATGAACAATCCGATTGTGTTCGCCCAATGAGTTCCTCTTCTGTAAGCTCTTTCCATACTCTCTTGGTGGAGATGCAGCTTACTGGTTAAAGCAGTTGCCTCCTGGTTCTCTGACTACTTGGGAGGAGACTAAGAATGCGTTCCTGAACAATTTCTATGATGATGCGAGATCCGAAGAGCTCAGGAACAAGATCTCCCAGTTTTCTCAAGGAGCAACTGAAGCTTTCAAGGCTGCTTGGGTTCGATTTCGGTCTTATCAGAGGGACTGTCCTCACCACTGTTTCTCACAAGTTCAGTTGTTGGGTATCTTCTTCAAAGGGATCGATTGGAGGTATCTGATGGCTCTGGATGCCGCAAGCAATGGAAACTTCAACACGAGAAATCCTAAAGACGCCTACATACTGATTGAGAACTTGGCGTCTAGCAACAGCAAACAAGAATGCCGACTACGAGGGTAAGAAGCAGAATGGGAACGTCGACGGACTGCAGATTGCTGAGGTACATGCGAAGCTGGATTTGGTTCACAATTTGCTGATGGGTAAACAACATAAGGCAGTGCATTTTGCTGAAGAAGTCGAGAACATGGATGAAGGTGAAGCAGAGGAGGTCAACTACATTTGTGCTAATGGATTTCAGAATTCGACGTACAACCGTAATTTCACCAACAACTCTCAAAGGGGAGGGTTCAAGTCTGACTTCAAGTCTGCGAATTTCGGAGCAAACTCCTTTGCTCAGAAACCATTCCAGAACAGTAGGTACACTCGCACCTATGGAAACTCATCTTACCAAACCCCACCTCTAAAGACTCAGGAAAGCAAAGTTGAATCCATGCTTGAGCAGATTTTTGAGGGGCAGCAGAAAATGACTGTCGATTTCAATGGAAAGATGGATGCCTTGTACACTGACCTGAATGGAAAAATCGAAGCTCTTAACATTCATCAGAAGAAGCTGGAAACTCAAGTTGCCCAAACTGCGGAAATAGTTAAGAGACAAGATGGCTTCCTTCTAGGAAAGACGGTTAATCCATGGGAACATGTTCACGCCATCACCTTGAGGAGTGGAAGAGAAGTCAATCCAAGGATGAAGAAAACATATTCTGCAAAGCAGCTTGTCGATCTTGCTGGAGACGACGACGATGACATTCCTGGAATTACACCAGTATCGATCGGCACTCACCCAGTGTCGGTCGATACCAACCATCATCGATCGGCACCCGTTCAACGTTCTGCTTGACCAGTTGCACAACCACAAGCATCGATCGACAGTCATCCAGTGTCGATCGATACCAGTCAGGACATCGAGAGGAAGCAGTCCACAGGAACCACTGGGAGAGTCTACGTACCTAAGATAGCTTTCCCTTGATCCCCTGCCAAGACTAGGAAAGAAATAGAAGAGGCCACATGCAAATCAATGCTAGAGAAGTTGGTTGTTGAACTCCCTTTCGTCGACGCTATCATGACTTCACCAGCTTCCAGAAGGTATATCAAGCGGATGGTATCAAGTAATGTGAATCTTGAGGAAGGAGTGCTGAGGATTACTCACGAGTGCAGCGCGATTCTACTCAACAAGATCCCAGAAAAACTGCCAGACCCTGGAAGTTTCGTATTGGATTGCACAATCTTCACTGAACGATTCTAACGCTCCCTTTGCGATCTTGGTTCTAGTGTCAACCTCATGCCGTACTTGGTGGCTAAGAGAATGGAGATGACAGACTTCACACCTACTAGGATCTCTCTAATCCTTGTTGACTGCTCAGTCCGATTCCCCGAAGGATTACTCAAGGACGTTCCAATTACGATCGGAGACTGCTTGGTCCCGACTAACTTCATAGTCCTAGAGTACGACGCTGAGCCAAGAGATCCACTCATTTTGGGCAGACCCTTTCTGGCCACAGCGGGCGCCCTGATCGCCTGCAAGAATGGGAGAATATCCCTTAATATTGGTGATCTGATCATGACCTTCAACATGGAGAAAATGATGAAGAAGCCAACCATTGATGGGCAGACATTCTTCATCGATACCTTTAGTGACATATCAGACGAGTACTTCATGCGGCTACACCCTGAGAACCTGTTGGAAAGAGCATTGGTTTGTTCAGCTGAAACAGAGATAGATTCCAGTGAGGTTGTTACTGGGTACACCACAATCCTTGACAGCAGTGCTGAAGCATCGATCGATACCACCGGAAGCATCGATCGACACTAGCTATTTCTACCCGAGGAGCTGGCTATCTTTCGTGCCTGATATGATCCGTTCGGCGATCGGAGTGAGGAGAGAGCTCCTAAGCTCGATCTTAAACCACTTCCCGCCAATATGAGGTATGTTTTTCTTGGCCCTAACTCCACATATCCTGTGATCGTTAATTCTTCTTTAAACAAAGCAGAGGTCGCCTTACTGCTGAGCAAGCTGCGCAAGTATCGCAAAGCTCTCGGCTATTCTCTTGATGACATTTCAAGTATATTGCCAGATCTGTGCATGCATCGGATTCATCTGGAGGATGAGTCGAAAGCTTCAATCAAACATCAGAGGAGGCTTAACCCGAATCTGAAGGAAGTCAGGAAGAAAGAGATCATGAAACTTCTGGAAGCAGGGATCATCTACACCATCTCCGACAGCAGTTGGGTCAGTCAAGTTCATGTTGTACCTAAGAAAGGAGGATTCACTGTGGTAAAGAACGAGAAAGAGAGCTGATCCTGACACGAACGATCTCTGGGAACCGCATGTGTATTGATTACAGGAAGTTGAATGCTGCTACTAGGAAGGACCATTTCCCACTACCGTTCATTGATCAAATGCTAGAGAGGTTGGCAAGTCACCCTTACTACTGCTTCCTGGATGGATACTCAGGCTTTTTCCAGATCCTAATACATCTTGATGATCAGGAGAAGACGACGTTTGCATGTCCCTACGGCACGTTCGCTTACATGAGAATGTCGTTTGGGTTATGTAACGCTCCAGCTACCTTCCAGAGATGTATGATGTCAATTTTCTCAGATATGATCGAGGAGTTCATGGAGGTGTTTGTGGATGACTTTTCAGTTTATGGGTCTTCGTTTAAGGGCTGCCTAGACAACTTATGCAGGGTACTTCAGCGATGTGAAGAGAAACATTTAGTTCTGAACTGGGAGAAGTGTCACTTTATGGTCCAAGAGGGCATTGTTTTGGGACACAATGTTTCTAAGGCTGGAATCAAAGTTGATAATGCTAAGATTCAGGTTATGACAAGCCTCCTGCCACCAAAATCTGTGAAGGACATTCAGAGTTTCCTTGGTCATGCCGGGTTCTTTCGCAGATTCATTAAGGATTTCTCCAAGTTAGCTCGTCCACTTACTGCTCTTCTATGTAAGGATGTCACCTTCGATTTTACACCAGAGTGTCTCGTCGCATTCAAACAGATCAAGAAGGCGTTGGTTACTGCTCCTATTGTTCAGCCACCAGATTGGAACCTCACCTTTGAGATCATGTGCGATGCGAGTGATTTCGTAGTTGGGTCAGTTTTGGGACAGAGGAAGGACAAGAAGCTTCATGTCATATACTACGCCAGCAGAACATTGGATGAAGCTCAAAAGAACTACAACACTACAGAGAAGTAGTTACTCGGCGTTGTTTTCTCTTTTGAGAAATTTTGTTCTTATATGGTTGGGAGTAAGGTGATCATTCATACAGACCATGCTGCTCTCAAGTATCTGTTGCAGAACAAGGATCTGAAACCTCACTTATGCCGTTGGGTTCTACTGCTCCAAGGTTTTGACATCGAGATTAAAGATAAGAAAGGAGTTTAGAATGGAGTTGCAAACCATCTCTCACGAATGACGATGGATGAAACCGTGCCTATTGATGATTTTTTACCTGAGGAAAGGATTTATTTCATTGAAACTGGAATTCGACATAACTCTGCTACTACTCTGCCAGTGAAAAACACAAGCATCGATTGACACCCCCGTAGCATCGATCGACACCCTCATGAGATCTTGCAATCTCCCCGTGTCCAAAATGTTAGCATCGATCGACACTCATTCAGTGTCGGTCGATACCAGCTATCTTCCAGTGCTGTTTCGACTGCAGATCACTCTTCTACTGAGGAATCTTTGGTTGTCACTACGCCTATTGAGCCTTGGTATGCTGACATAGCTAATTATCTTGATGCAGATTACGAACCAAAGCATCTCAAGAAGTATGCTAAGAAGAAATTTATGCGAGATGTCAGACATTTCTTTTGGGATGAACCCTACTTGTACAAGCACTGCTCTGATGGGATTTACAGAAGATGTATCGCTGAGACTGAGGTGCCGGAAGTTCTATATCACCGCCATGGATCTGAGTATGCTAGGCACTTCGCCACATTCAAAAAGGTTTCTAAGGTTCTGCAAGCTGGTTTCTGGTGGCCCACACTATTCAAGGATGCTCATGCTTTTATCTCACATTTCGATGTGTGTCAACAAAGAGGGAAGATCAGCAAGTGACATGAGATGCCACAAAACTTCATCCTCGAAGTAGAAGTTTTTGATTGCTGGGGCATTGATTTTATGGGACCGTTTCCTCCATCGCGACAGAACAAGTACATCTTGGTCGCCGTCAATTACGTCTCCAAATGGGTGGAAGCGATTGCTAGTCCTACCAACGACTCTTCCGTCGTTCTGAAACTGTTCAAGACCCTTATCTTTCCTCGATTTGGAGTACCTCGGGTTGTGATAAGTGATGGTGGCACTCATTTTATCAACAAAATCTTCGAAAAGCTACTGAGGAAGTACGGCGTGCCTCATCGCATCGCCACACCTTATTACCCTCAGACCAGCGGACAAGTCGAGGTCACCATCAGACAGATCAAGGAGATTCTGGAGAAGACAGTCGGCGTTACACGGAAGGACTGGGCGGTGAAACTCGACGATGCACTTTGGGCTTACCGGACCGCTTTCAAGACACCACTCGGCACCACACCATTCCATTTGCTGTAAGAGAAAGCGTGTCATCTTCCAGTTGAGATCGAGCACAAAGCAGCCTGGGCTACCAAATTGATGAATTTCGACATCAAGACTACTGCTCAAAGGCGATTGGTTCAACTAAATGAGCTGGATGAGATCAGACACCTCGCCTATGAAAACTCGAAGCTGTACAAGGAAAGGACTAAAGCCTATAACGACAAGAAGATCCTTTCTTGCCACTTTGAACTGAATGACCAGGTACTTCTGTATAACTCTCGTTTAAAGTTATTTCCTAGGAAATTGCGTTCTCGTTGGTGAGGTCCCTTCACAATCAAGGCAGTCCGTCCACGGTGCAGTCGTGTTGGAAAATGTTGAGGGAAAAGAGTTCACTGTTAATGGATAGCGAGTGAAACACTATTGGGCGAAAGCCACCATTCCAGATGGCCACATACTGCCTCTGGCTGAACCACCAGCTGCCTGAATGATCCCAATGTCAAGCTAAGGACATTAAACAAGCGCTTGGTGGGAGGCAACCCACTGGTGAGTCTGTACATTAAGTTTTCATTTCGTTTTCATTTTTTTTTTGTCTTATGTCTTCACGTGAACCAAGTCCAGATGACAAGCATCGATGGACACCCACGACGTATCGATCGATACCGAGACTGATATGATCCTCCCAAGGATTCGGCACTCTAAGATCGGTAAGAGGATAAGCTTTGCAACCAAGAAACCGTTAAGTCTCAAAGTTCAAAGGATGTGGAACGAATGGTCTCACAAGGGTTGCGGAAGGCCCTTGATATTCCGTGGATCGAGTGGTCGCACAAGAGATGCGGAAGGCTCTTGATATACCGTGGAATGAATGATCGCACAAGAGATGCGGAAGGCTCTTGATATACCGGTTGATCAATGGATATTACACACCATGATCGATCAATGGATATTACACACCATTGACAAGAAAAATGAGAATCACTCTCAAAGGTTCCAAAAATATTAATCAAAGACTTCTTGACCATTGTTTCACTTGCCACGTTGGTGCAACTTCCTCCGTCTATGATAAGACTACACACCTTTCCTTGGACTTGGCATCGAGAGTGAAACAAGTTCTTCCTTTGCTCATGCTCGTCGGTTTTGATATTCATGTTCAAAGCTCTTTGAATTACTAGGAGCTCTCCTATCTCAGCAACTTCCTCATGCTCCTCGGATTCGTCATAGATGGCTTCTTCCCTCTCTTGAATATCTCCATTGTCCATTAAAACCATAATCCTTTGGTTCGGACATTCCTTCGCATAGTGTCCTTTGCCTTGACACTTGAAACATCTCACATCACGAGCCGTAGACGCTGAAGCTTCGTTTTTACCTTTGTAACTTTGAATAGGTGCGAACTGTTTAGGCTCGGTCGTGGGCTTGAAAATCTGCTTCTCATCACCTTGGTAGCTCGGTTTAGGAACTGATCCAGCACCGTGAGAAGGCCGAGAAGAGACACTTCTTCTTTTAATCTGTTTTTCCACCATAATCGCCTTATGTAACATCTCCTCTATGGTGGCATATGATTGCATCTCCATACGGTCTTGTAGCTCGCGGTTCAAACCAGCTAGAAACCTTGCCATGGTGGCGTCTCTTGTCTCGTCTACGTTTCCCTTTAGCATTAGTTTTTCCATTTCTTGGAAGTAGTCTTCCACTCCTCTATTCCCTTGAGATAGTCCTCTCAAACGTTGGTGAAGCTCTCGGTTGTAGTGAGATGGAACAAATCGTCTTCGCATTAGGTAGATCATTACTTCCCACGTCTCAATGGGATTCTCTCGGTTGCGCCTCCGATTTGTCACAAGCTGATCCCACCAATCAATGGCATAGTCACAAAATTCAGTAGCAGCCAATCTCATTTTCTTTTGTGTGAAGAAGTTTTGGCAATAGAATACCAATACTACTTTCTTTTCCCATTCGAGGAAGGCGTCCGGGTCATTCTTTCCGTAGAATGGCGGAATTCATAGCTTCAATCCTCCTAAGTCATTATCATTTATTCTCCTGGCTGGTGGGTGTCTCGGTTGATTTTCTCTAGATGAGCTCCCACGGTCGTAAAACGGATTTTCGTTTGCAACGTATAGCCTTGGCTGATTCCTTTGATTTCTTGCCGGTGCGTGGTAACTTCTTCGACCAACGCTCTGATCAGACCTAATCCCATCGACCATATTGGTTTCTTGTTGTCTCTCTTGTCTTCCAGGCGTGCGTACTTCAAGAGCAGTCATACGGTCACACATCTCATGTAGAAGTTGAGTGATGTCGTCGACTTTTTGGTTCATAGCTGCCTCACGTTGACGTCTAGACCGGGAATTCTCAGCTTCACTTTCTTCGTCTGACATATTGTATTTCTACAAAAGATCAAACAACTAGTGAGAGTATGCAAGATTGAAGGATAAATCAAGAATAATCAACTAGAACCCGAAATGACTGTTTAACTTGATCGAACAGGATAAAATATCAAATCACGCTCAAAAATTACGGAAACAATTATAAAAAATACTAGACTCCTCCTAGTTTCCACAGCAGTTGATTTCGCAATTTTATCTATCACCAATTAATTATGAAAATTCGAGCAAGTGAACAGACATATTCGATTTTTCTAGACCCTTGAAATACCGATTTGAAAATTAAAGAAACTAGCAACCTAAAACACTTTTGGAAACGATTTTGCTTGGATTTCCTAGTTCTAACAGATCTTAAGAACAAGTTTGATTCAGGTTATATGCTCAAAATATTCAAATAATAATCGTGAAGAACTCAGCAAGATAAACAGACACATAAAAAAAAAAAAATGAAATAGAACAAGTGAAAGATGGAACGATATAACCCAGATTGTTGGAGTGGTGCTCTGATACCACCTGATACGATCCTCCCAAGGAACTCACTCTACGGTTTGGGATAGGTTTTTAATGAGGCTTATGCAACACTTCCCCATTGTCCATTTATTGATCAACCATCCAGCCCATGAAGCCCAACACAAGAAATTTCGACCAAGGCACTTCAAGGGGTCATTTTCAAAGTAAAAGAAGCCTAGAGGACATTCAAACTTGTTTTAATTCCTAGTCTAAGTTGTTATTTTTGAAACTGCCTTTTTCACATTTCTCTCTTTATAAACTCATGTATGATCTTATGATCAAGTATCTAGACTTTTTAATCAAAAACCTTTTCTGAATCTCTAGATCTTGTTGATGAGTAATATTCAACAAAACTTTCAATTCTTTTGGTGAGTAATATCCTTGAGAATCGATTGAGGAATATCAAGGGCCTTCCGCAACCCTTGTGAGACCGTTCGATCCACAACCTTTGAAGCAATCCGTTGCTTGCAAAGCCTATCCAAAACCATACCCAAACCGTAGAGTGAGTTCCTTGGGAGGATCGTATCAGAGACCAAAGCAAAACTGTGCTATCATGACGCGAGCATTTATCGATACCACTTATAGTATCGTTCGATACCCTTCACCCATGTAAGTTTTTCTATAAAACCCTCGGGTTTTCTTCTTCATTTCTTCACTTCCCCATCGATCGACGCCGCCACTCCATTTGATTCTCTCTCACCATTTCTTCATTTCTTAACCGTTTTGCTCGATTTTAAATCCAATTCCACTCGGATTTTTGCCCTCATTATCATCCTACCATTCACTCTTTCAATCTGTAAGGTAATGAACTCGAAATCCTAACTCTTGGATTCGTTGGCAGGTTTGGAAAATTGCGATTCTGTTTCCTCTGTTTTGCTCTAGAGGCATGGGACAACAATAGATAGGGATGCATTAGCTTGAGCAATTCGTTAGTGTGTTGTGATTATTGAATTGGAATACGATGCATCTGTTGAACTACTCACTGCTATTATGCACTATCTGTATAATGTTGTAGGAAATTGGTGTTGGCTTTGTTTTAATTCACAGATGGCTCCCCGTAAGAAGGCACGACACTCGGAAGCGTCTGGCTCTAGCCCACCACGCCGCGAGTTCAGTCTCCAGGACGAGGTGGAAGCTTTTTGTGGATCGTTTTAGCACGTCGACGTTGTGATAGCTTGCCTGACCAGAGATCGTTACAGAGTTCTGAAGGGAGGTTTCACCGATGCCACAGGTCCTTAGAGTTTTCTTGAGGTCCACATCAGTGGCCTGAGAGCTGTGCCACACCGCTCACCATCTCCCTCTGCCCCTGTTGTTGCTGCTAAGTTGGAAGGGAAGAGGATTATCCCGAGGCGTTATTGGGCAGGTTTGGCCAAAGAGGAGACCGAGAGCGATGCCTGCATCTATAGACCTATCGCTGAAGAGTGGGATGACTATGACACGTTATTCTACAACGAGTGGCTGCATGTTGTTGGGGTCCGTAAGAGTGGCTACACCATGCGCCGTCTGGCTATCGACGTGGAGCTCTCCACCATGCTCAATAAGATCGATGGGACATTATACTCGCGGCAGTACGATCTTTATCCCGACCTTGTTTGCCAGTTCCTCACTACAGCACGAGTCTACTACAGGGACGAGGTCCACCACGATGCTTTGGAGGGCACTCTGACCTTCTTGATTCGAGGGATCCGTTACAGGCTACCAATCCCCAACCTCTGTGACATCTACGGTTTCGATCGCGATCTCCGGCAGGTAGCTCTGCCTCCCCAGTTTCATGATGTGCAGGTCATCTGGAGACACATCGGTCTTGGAGCATACCACTCCAAGACTACGACGCAGATGGACGTTCGTCATCCCACTCTTCGTTGCATCGTCCGTATTCTGAGAAACACTCTCCTTTGAAAGATGGAGCCGAACAAGTTGAGGATATCGGAGCTGATCCTACTATACAAGGCTGTCGGCGACCTCATCCCTGAGGATAGATATGAGTGACCCGAGTTGAACCTCGCGGTCAACATGGGAGCTGTCTTTGCGCACCACCTGGTCTCTCTGAAGACCAAGCCATTCTCTGGACGCAACTACTCCTCTGCGCGGAACACCGAGTCGGTTGGCAGCCTACTCACTCCCATCTTCGAGCATTTCGGCATCTCCACTTCAGAGTGCTCGATTGTCACCGCTCGCTCTCTCATGGATGAGCAGCATATGCAGCACATGCGTTGGCTGAAGCCAACCCGCCGTTGGTGTCTTCCTACGACCGACGATGAGCTCTTTGTGTACCGGCCCAACCGAGCTCTGACCACCATTGACGGCAATGCTTCTAAGCTTCGATTCGATCCAGATCCCATATTGCTTTCAGTTGCTCTAGCTACACATGTACACTCTCCACCGTGCCTTCCTTCTACTCCGACAGCTGCTGATTCCTCACCCGCAGCTGACTTTGCTGAAGTCAGCCCTGCCGTTCCCAGCGCCGTCAGACACCTGCTCCTGCACCTTCATTTCCTCCACCACCGGATATGCCGATGGAGACCACCTCCTTTCAGAAGTACGTCGTGGAGAGCTTACAGAGCATTTGGGCCACCGTGTCTCGTTGTCGCTGCATGTCTTCTACGGACGCCTACTCTTCCACACCCAACCCTTCCTCTCGCTATGCTGTATCCGACACTGATGATTCTGATGACTAGACTCTGTTTCCTTGGTTTCACGCTTTCCCTTTCCCTGTTCTTTTTCTTTTTTTTTGTCTTTCACTTTGAACTTTTAGGTCTCATTATCAGTACTCTGTTTGTGTTGAACTTATGGCTATCTTATGACTCTGTTGCTTCTAACTTGTGTTCTAGTGACCTAACAGTGCTTCATCTAACATCTGGCTCTCTGAACACGATTTTGGGCATCAGTTTCACAGGAAAAAGGATCTTAGTATCGATCGACGTACTACTAGTAGCGGTCGATACTTAGCAAGCATCAGTCGATACCCAACATAACACACGGTACCTTTGTCAAAATCCTTTAGCCATTATGTTCCTTTGTTTTCTTTTGCCTTCTCTAGGCTAGATAACACTGGGGACAGTGTTGTTTAAGTCTGGGGGAGGTAGTGACTGACATTGTGTTTGTTTTTCTTAGAGTCATTTATTTCTGAGTCAAAATTTGTTTTCATGAGTCAAGACCTATTGGAGATTATGAACTTTTGCTTGAATCCATTGCTCTGACTTTGTTTTTAAGTAACCAGTGTTACAAAATCAGCTCTAAGATCGACTAATGAAAAATCCAAAGACTGACCAGTTGACTAGAAAACACCCATGTCTCTAGCAGATTTCTTCTAAATCCTGAGCCCAATTTTGCACTTCATTTGTGAAGTTGGTGTTCACTGAACTTGATTCGTCATTCATATCTGACAAAGGAACCCATGTGTTTGAAAATTATGGTATACCTCTCCCTTGACACGCGTTGATACAGAAAATGCATAAAAGATGAGATGATTTCCGCCGAGTAGAGGGCTAGGAACACTTCCCGTGATCCCATTTTTCTACTTGGATAAGGAATGATCACATAAAGGTCTGAAGCGAGGGGTAGGAACATTTCCCGAGACCCCGTTATTCGCCTAAAACCTTTGATACTTTGAGAGGGGAGAACCGGGGATTCGGTGGCAACTACCATCAATACTCGCGTCTCAACCCTTGATCTGTATATGCGAAGCAAAATCCAAAAATCAAGAGAATAAAAAAGAAATAAGTCTGGGGAGAGGAAAATAATACCAAAGTATGAAACTTGGGTGGTTCCTTGGTCATGATATCGCATGAGGAAAAACCTAGAAGGTTCCTAAACATCAGCAACAGTGATGAAACGACAATGAAGGATTTAGTATGTTGATGCTATGAGATAATGTGTGGAAACTGGGAAGCTGCAAATGTCTACGGAGAAGTACATTGTGGTTAGATCCGAAACTGATTAGATGACATCTTGGAGCTTGGAAAAAGGGTCACTACAATGTTTCAAGAACAGGTGAGTTTCCATGTTTTCAAACCACTTTCTCTAGTTTGGTTTTCTGTTTGCTTGAGGGCAAGCAAAGACTAAGTCTGGGGGAATTGATATATCATGGTTTTTACCCATTTTTAACCATGATATAAGTCCTTTTATTGAGTCTCTTTAGTAGTTTTAGAGTCTTTCAGAGTCTTTTCAGGAATTAGGTACAATTGGAGCTAAATTGGATTTATCAAAGCTTCTGAGGCAGTTCGGAGCTGAAGAAGTTTGGAGACTGAAGTTTAGTATCGATCGACACCTATGCAGTGTCGATCGACACCATCATCTGGAAGAAACACGACTGAAGATCTCAGTATCGATCGATACCATTTACGGTGTCGGTCGATACCGATAGACAGAACGCGCATTCTTCAGAAGACCCGAAGAAGAAACTGAAGTTTTCCTTATTTTTCCAATGAACTCCAAAGCGTGTTTTTAGTTATAAAATTAGGTTTTTCAGCCTCTGGGAGGCAGCAATAATTGATCCTGGGAGATAGAATATTCTTCCAATAGAGTTTTGGGAGAAGAACCTTGAACCCTCTTTGTATTCTTACTCTATTTTACTTTATGATATCTATTTTATTCATGATGTTTGTTCCATTCACTATGTCTGAGTAGATTCCTTGTTAGGGTAAGGATTATTCAAGAGTATTTGATGAATTGTTAAATTAGATAAATTGTTAGGAAAATCTATAAAGTTCGTCACCTAGACTTGAGATTAATGCCTATTCTAGCGTCGCGAACTAGAATCTTATTTTAGGTTGATTAATTGACACGAAAGTGTGATTAGTTTCCTGATCTAGTGTTTGGTGAGCAAAAGACCTATTCGCAAAGAAATTTGGTTTAGGATTTTGTGAACAATTGAACTTAATCGTTAAAACTTGTTTGAATTTATAGAATTTGCAAAGAAATTTGGAATTCTAGGTTTAAACATAGATAGTCTTCGCAACGACAGTTGGTTTACTTTACATCTGTGTTTCAAGTTCAAGAACGGTGCTTATTTTATTCCTGACATTTTATTTGATTGACAATTCTGATTTACCTGTGAATTTCCCTAAGCCAAGCGTTTTTTCCCACTGATCTTACTACTTGATTTTAATCAATTTGTTATTTTTGATTACATTTATTTTTCTTAGCTTAATTCATATTCTGGAATTTATTGAGTGACAATCTTGAGTCTTTGTGGTTCGACCCCTAGAATACTACAGCTACTGCTTAGATACTTTAGGGTATTATATTTGAGCATATCAATCATCCCCTACAAGCCAATAGAGAGACATTGATAATGCCCCATAAGGGCCTTCATCACCATCACAGCTTTGGCGAACAACGAGAAAGAACTCCAATAACTGGCTCTCGGGATATGCATCATGTGGAAGGAAAAAGGAATGCAGATCACCCTCATTTTATATTCTCTACTCAACCTTCCGGGCGAGAGAGAAAGTATGTCATTCCAAAAGGAAGCTCTCATTGTCCCTTTCATCGTTTTGAAGATAAACAAACTGGCATTATTCTTCAAGATCAACAGATCAACCTTCCGCTTTCGCTTCCGCCTTTCCCTCCTCCTCCTATAACTAAATCTCCTAATGGAGGAGAAAGAGATCCCACTCCTACTTCCAGAAGACATGTGTTATAAAGAATCACTGAAGATGCTTCTCTTAATGTTGCAGCTGAGAAGAGACCAGTGTTCCAACACAGAAAGACGCCTTTGCAAATGACACCTCCATCAACTTCCAAAAATAGAAGACCGGCTCTCGAAAGAGTTAAGCAACCTATTATTTCTCTCTCTTCAGTCTTTGATAGAGTTGGTAGCTCGAATGATCTAATGGACACAATAATCACTACGGATGGGTATTCCTCGGGGTCTAAAAGAAGAAACCAACTATTAAAGGGTAAAAATATTTTAGATGACGATCTTGAGGCTACATATATGGAACTCCCTCGAGTGGTGTTGGCAAAAGACAATCACAATGAAAAAGCTGAAGAGCTGGCTATTACTACCGAGGTAATATAATTTTGTATGGGTGATACACGCCTCAGGGTGAGTGTGTACGTGAGATTAGGGGATGGCTTCACTTGGGGATGATCACCGGCTACTAGACTATAAGAGATGGTCAATGGTGGAGATCTAATACGATGAAGGCCGCTTCTCTCGTGTGGGATCAATATGAGGGATGTGTTGGTGGGTCGAAATGCACCACAGAGTTGGAGGTATTCTCTGATACAACACAAGCACCTAGCCTTGGTGAATCACACACAAAAGGCAAAGAACAAGCTTATTCTCTTAAGAACACTCGAAGAGAAAAGTAGGAAAAAGGTTTACATACAGGGGTACTTTATAAGAGTCCGTCAGCTAGCCCTAGGGCCAAAATAAAGAAGCAAAACATAACAACAAAGCAATCAAAACGCAAAACCCTAAAGAAATATTAAACTCATCGTTTTCTTAAAGTTAATAAACCAAATATGGAAACTAAAGCTTGTACACTTAAACTCATAACCTTTGAATGTTTTGGGTGAAGGACTAGCCGTTGGGGAGGCTCTTTGAACCTGCAAGGATCGAATAAATTGAATTGAACTTACCCGGATGCGGTTTAAGGCGGATGGACGTTTCCTGATGCACCTCTTGATACACTTCTTGAGCTATCTTTTGAATTGCGAGTTTGGTGATGTAGAAGTCGACTAGGGGTTCTTCTTGAATACCTTGGACAGTTTCTTGAAGCTCTTCATGGTCCTTGATGTCCTGGTCTTGGCTTTCTTGATCATTCTCGGGGATGAAGCTTGACTTGCGCGGATCTTGTAGCTCTAATGTCTTCTCTTGAATTCTCAGGGCTTCTTTAGTGATCTCTGGTTCTAGGAAGTTCACAAGGTCTTGTACATCTAGGTTGAACCTCATCTTGACTTGTTGAGACTTTGAACGCGTCATAGGGCCTCTTGAACTTCTTGTACAAGATGTGCCATAGGATGTGCATCAGGCTGGTGAGTGAGGTTGATGTCCACATCATTCCCTCCCTCTTGAGAAGGTTTTGTCCTCAAAACTGAATCTCCTGGATCATAAGCACACAAGTCAGCCACATTAAATGTATGGGAGATCTTTACCTCGCTTGGTAGCTCAAGTCGATAGGCATTGTCATTGATCTTTTCAAGGATCTTGAATGGACCGTCGCCTCTTGGTGATAACTTGGAATCTCTCTGTTCTGGAAATATTTCTGGCCTCATATGCAACCAGACCCAATTCCCTAGTTCAAATAACATCTCCTTCCTCAATCAGCTTTGAGTTTGTTCTCCTCAGCGTTCTTTTCAAGGTTCGCTTTAACTTCAAGGTGCAGCTTCATGATGGCTTCTTTACGGCTTAAACCATCTTAGTTGACCTGTTCAATTAGAGGCAAATGAACAAGATCTAACAGAGACAAGGGGTTGATTCCATAAACTACCTTAAAGGGAGATAACTTGGTCGACAAGTGAACAACTTGGTTATATGCAAATTCAATGAAAGGGATGAAGTCAAGCCAAGTTTTCATGTTCTTTCCGAGGGTGGCTCTAAGTAAAGTAGAGAGAGTACGGTTTACCACTTTGGTTTGACCATCCGTTTGAGGATGACAAGTTGTAGAAAACAGAAGTTTGGCACCTAACTTTCTCCAAATGGTCCTCCAAAAGTGACTTAAGAACTTGGTATCACGGTCGGAGACTATGGTCCTTGGGATTCCATGGAGACGCACCACTTCCTTGAAGAACAATTCAGCAATTTGAGTTGCGTCGTTGGTCTTGTCACACGGGATAGAGTGTGCCATCTTAGAAAACTGGTCCACAACCACAAAGATTGAATCCTTGTGTCGTATCCTTGGCAAACCTAAGATAAAGTCCATAGAAACATCTACCCAGGGGCATTAGGTATAGGCAAAGGTAAGTAGAGACCATGAGGGTGTAACCCTGATTTGGCTTAATGACACACAATTCAACGGCTACAAAACCGTGCTACGTCCTTCTTGAGGTGAGGCCAAAAGAAGTGCTCCTTCATCATAGCTAAGGTCTTATCCATGCCAAAATGCCCCATCAAATCTCCACCATGTGCTTCACTAAGTATCAACTCTATCATGGAACCTTGCGGAATACACAACCGCTTGTCTTTGAACACAAATCCATCTTGCAAGTAGAACGCCTTGACCACAGTCTTGGTAACATTCAGCTAGCTCCGGATCATCCTTATACAGCTCCTTAATGTGTTCAAAACCCATCATCGTAGCTTCCATCGTGGTAATAGCATACCTTCTTGACAAGGCATCGACTACAACATATTCCTTGCCTTTTTTGTACTTAATCACGTAGGGAAATGTATCGATGAACTCCAACTATTTGGCATGTCTTCTCTTAAGTGAAGTCTGGCTCTTAAGATGCTTGAGCATTTCATGATCGGTGTGAATGATGAACTCCTTGGACAACAAGTAATGTTGCCTAGTTTCTAAAGCTCGAACCAAAGCATAAAGCTCCTTGTCATAAGTTGGATAATTCAAGGCAGCTCCACTCAACTTCTCACTAAAGAATGCCACGGGTCTCTTCCTTTGATGTAGGACGGCTCCAATACCCAAACTAGAAGCATCACACTCTACTTCGAACATGATTTCAAAATCATGTAAGGCCAAGACGGGTGCTTGCATGAGTCGCTCTTTTAAGGTGTTGAACGACTGACCTTGAGCTTCTCCCCAAGAGAATGGCGCATTCTTTTTGATTACAGTGGTCATTGGTGCACCCACCGTGCTAAAATCTCTGACAAACCTCTGGTAGAAGCTTGCTAATTAATGAAAGCTTAGGACATGACCTATTGTTGTGGGAGTTGGCCATTCACGGATTGCTTTGATCTTTTCTTCATCGACCTATAACCCATTTTTACTCACTACAAAGCCTAAGAAAACGTACTTGTCAGTACAAAATGTGCACTTCTTTAGGTTGGCATAAAGACCTTCCCTCCGAAGTGTTTTTAAAACTAGCTCAAGATGTGTGACATGATCATAATAGCACTTTCTATAGATGAGTATGTCGTCAAAGTAAACAACAACAAATTTACCAATGAAAGACCTTAGAACCTGGTTCATCAAACTCATGAAGGTGCTTGGTGCGTTGGTTAGCCCGAAGGGCATGACAAGCCACTCGTAGAGACCTTGCTTGGTCTTGAAGGCTATCTTCCACTCGTTTCTTTCTCTCATTCTGACTTGGTGATATCCAATCCGTAAATCTACCTTTGAAAAGATTGTTGCACCACTTAGCTCGTCTAACATGTCATCTAGCCTTGGAATGGGATGGCGGTATTTGATTGTGATGTTCTTGATTGCACGACAGTCAACACACATTCTCCATGATCCATATTTCTTTGGGACCAATAGAGAAGGCATGGCACACGGGATGAGGCTCTCTATTATGTACCCTTTGTCCATCAAGTCACAAACCTCTTTTTCTAGCTCTTTAGATTCTTCGGGATTCATCCGGTATGTTGGTTTGTTGGGCAGAGGTGAGCCTGGTACTAGATCGATTTGATGCTCTATTCCTAGGATAGGAGGGAGTCCTGGTGGTATCTCTTCCGGAAACACATCCATGTATTGGCTTAAAACAGATTGGATCCCCGCGGGAAGCTCCACTTCACCTAGACCTGAACTTAGACACTCTTTGAAAATCATTAGAAGCACGGTACCATTGGCACTCATGGTTTTACAAACATCACTAGATCGTAAGTTTAAGCTAAAGTTCCTCTTCTTCCTTACTCATATGCTTTTGCATTTCATGTATCTCGGATGGACTAAGAGAGGCAAGGGTCAACTTACGGTCCTTGTGGGTGAAAGAGTAGTGGTTTGTGCGTCCATTGTGATTGGTATCCTTATGAAACTGCCACAATCTACCAAGTAGAAGATGCCCGACTTTCATAGGAACTACGTCACAAACTACTTCATCTTGATATCTCCCCACGCTAAACGAAATGGTTACTTGCTCAACAATACTAAACTCGGTGTCATAATTAAGCCACCTTAAATTGTATGGACTTGAGTGTTTGGTCTTTTGAAAACCTAACCTGTCTACCATAAACTTGCTAGCAACATTAGTGCAAGAACCTCCATCTATAATCAGATTACATACCTTATTTTTGATTGTACACCGAGAGTGGAAAATGTTTTCTCGTTGAGCTTTCTCTTCGGGATTGAAAAAGACACTAATCATACGCCGGATTACAAGTAGTTTCTCCTCTGTCTGGATACTCTACATCTTCATCAAGTCCATTGGTTTCATCCTCTTGCTCGTCTTGGGACTCATACTCTCCATTAGACGTGAGAATCATCGCTCTTTGATTCGGACTTTCTCGTGCATAATGGCCCCTGCCTTGACATTTGAAACACGTAATGTCACAAGAATGGGATTGATTAGAGTTAAGGAACTTACTTGGTTCATTCTTAGAAACCTTGGGTACTTCAAGGGGTTTGTTCTTGTTCTGAGGATCAGATTCCACGGCTTTGCCCTTGTCTGTACCTCAGTTGTTGCTTGTACCCCAAGGTCTGTTGTTTCTGGTCTGGTTGCTCATTGCATTCTTGCGTTTGATTTGTTGCTCTACTTGCACCGCCGTGTGAAGTCGCTCATGGAGTCCACTGTAGTTAGTCCTCTCCACTTTCCTTTGTACCCGTTCTTGCAAACCATCTCTGAACTGAGCCATGAGTGCTTCCTCGAATTCTTTTAACTCCAGCAAGTTCATAAGCTTTTCAAATTCTTCAAAGTACTAGTCCACGGTCCTTATTCCACGGGACAACTTTCTAAAACGTTTTTGTATGTCTTGGTGATAGTGATCAGGGACGTACCTCAACCTTAGAATGTATTTCATGTCTCCCAAATTGGTGATTGGACCAAAGAGTTGTCTCCTCCGTTCAACAACAGTTTTGTCCCACCATGCTAGGGCATTCTCGGTTAGTTGGGCTGCGGCTAAGGACACTTTCCGAGCATCTTCATATCCATAGCACTAAAAGATATACTCCATTCTTCACTCCATTCTTCACTCACCAATTCGGTATCGATCGATACCAGGTGGGTGTCGGTCGATACCAGGACTCTGTGCCCGCCAGACTGGACTGTCTTCACGAAAACTGCCATAACTTTTGATCGCACCGTTAGAATGGCCTCAAACCACTTCCAAATGAAAGCTAATCTATTGATCTATCTTGTATACAAATTTGAGCTCAATCCAACGGTGGCAAGTTATTCAACAAATGCCAAAAACAAACTCCAGAATGCTCCAATATCTCCAATTATGCTCCAAACGTGCCAAAACCTGAAAAGACTCGAAAAGACTACAAAAACACTAGAAAGAATCTAAAAACAAGACCTATATCATGGCTAAAAACGAGTAAAAACCATGATATATCAAAGGATCGAATAAATTGAATATAACTTACTCGGATGCGGTTTAAGGCGGATAGACGTTCCCTGATGCACTTCTTGATACACTTCTTGAGCTATCTTCTGAGTTGCGAGTTTGGTGATGTAGAAGTCGACTGAGGGTTCTTCTGGAATACCTTGGACAGTTTCTTGAAGCTCTTCATGGTCCTTGATGTCTTGGTCTTGGCTTTCTTGATCATTTTCGGGGATGAAGCTTGACTTGCGCGGATCTTGTAGCTCCAATGTCTTCTCTTGAATTCTCAGGGCTTCTTGAGTGATCTTTGGTTCTAGAAAGTTCACAAGGTCTTGTACAGCTAGGTTGAAGCTCATCTTGAGTTGTTTAGACTTTGAACGCGTCATAGGGCAATCTTGAACTTCTTGTACAAGATGTGCGACAGGCTGGTGAGTGAGGTCGATGTCCACATCAATGGGTTCCTCTGATGGTATCTCAATGCAAACAAGTTTGGGAAGGAAGAAATCGGGACTCAAACATGGCACAAAAACGAAGGTTAAACCAAAACTAACCCTAACTAGGAGAGTAGGGTCGAGTCCTCTCACGAGAACAACCTCAAGGGAGCGTTTGAGGGTGGCTACTAGAACGTCCCCAAGGAAAAGGTCCACTACTCTGGAGGGTGATGCTTCTCGTCCTCAATCTCAAGGAGGATCTTCTGTTGTACCTCAGTTTGAGGATAATAATGCTAATCTTGTAGCTTCCATTAAAAAGGTCTTTGTGCCCCCAATATGTAATGTTTCGGCGGTTTCCCAAAAACCGCCCGCTTTTTAATGATTACAATGAATTGGAACTGTCAAAGGTTTGAAAACACCATGAAAGTTCGACATCTACAGGAAATAAGTTCGACATCTACAGGAAACGCCCGAATGATTTTGTTTTCAGTGTGTTTTAGTGGATGGGATATGGTATCAGTTCACGGTACCACCAGTTTGTTTACGACTAATCTTGTGTCTTTTTACCAAGAATAAGATAGTTTTTGAGTGTTTTTGTGTTTTCGCTGGAAAATGGGCTTGAAGACGAAAAGAGAGGTTTAAAGCTAAAATGGGCTTTAAATGCATCAACTAGACTTCAAGAAGATCAAATGGGTTCAAGTGGGCCAACAGGAAGAAAGACTCAGACGCGCAAACCGATCTGTTGCACTTAGCTCCAATCGATTGTGAAGACTAGGAGAACCAATCAGTTGCATCAGTGCACTTTTTGGTTGGCGGTTCAAAAATATTTCTATTTTGGCGATTTTGAAATATTTCCATTTCTCTATCCTTTCATTTGTTTTCTTCCTCCCTTGCACTATAAAAGTGGAGCTTGACCACCCAGTTGTAAATCATCAAGGCAGAGAGTGAAAAACACCTTGTAAATACTTCTCTTATAGTTTTAGTTTAATATCTTTCTTTTTAGACTTTTATTTATAGTCTTTGTAGTAGATTTAGCTGTATGATTATAAGTTCTTCATCTTTGTGTTGTTATATCTCTACCATGCTTGAGTAATTCTCTGTTGGGTTTTAGAGTTTCTAAATAGGGTGTTTTAGATGGATATTTATGCATGCTATATTGAGAATGATACTTTGATTATTCACCTAGGTTGTTATTAATGCTTATTCTAGACGGGAATCTGAATATGCCTTTAGATTTTTCTCGACAACGGGAAATGCAATGGAATGTTGGATTGTAGCCTAGGCGAGCAAAGTATTCCTACGCAACGGGAGTCGCTAGGGAGATTTTTTAGCCTATCAATCCTAAACTTAATGATTGCTTTAATCTTGATAATAAATTGGAGTTTTTGTTAGGATTGCTAGCATACGAGCTATCACTAAGGGATTAGGGTACCCAATATTTATGATTGAGTTTAAGAATGGATCTATAAACATGAATGTTGCTTGGTTAGAATTCCTTTAGGATTCCCTTCACTCAATTTATTTATTTATTGTTCATTCCATAATTATTTCATTAGGTTGCTAGAAAACAAAACATAACAAAAATCATTATCTATTTTCCCTATCTAAGTTTTAATTATCATAATCCATTATTTATTTGTTTGGTCCTTGTAGTTTCGATCCTTAAATAGTATAGTACCCTAAGAGTACTAAAGCAGTAGCTGCAATATAGTAGGGGTCGAACCACAAAGACTCAAGAAATCACTCAATAGAATATTAAATTCGAATTAAGCTAAGCGAACAAAGTAATGAAGGAAATAAACAACAGAATATAAAAGTTGTTAAATTAAATGGAGGAAAAACGTTAAGCCTAGGAAAATTCTCCAGTAAATCAGAATTGCAGATCAAATAGAATGTCAAGAGGATATTAAGCACTGTTCTTGAACTTGAAAAACAAATATAAAATAAACCAACCGTCGATGCGAAGATTATCTATGTCTAAACCTAGAATTCCAAATTTCTTTGCAAATCCTATGAATTCAAACAAGCATTAATGATCAGGTTCAATTGTTCACAAAATCTTAAACCAAATTTCTTTGCGAATAGGTCTTTTGCTCATCTAACACTAGTTCAAGTAACCAATCACACTTTCGTGCCAATCAAACCTAAGATCATATTCTAGGTCATGAAACAAGAATAAGCAGTAATCACAAGTCTAGATGAAGAACTCTATTGAATATCTCCTATCAATTCAGATCAACCTAACAATTCATCAAATACCTTTGAATAACCCTAAACCTAACAAGGAATCTACTCAGACATGGTGAATGAAGCAAACATCATGAATAAAATAGATTGCATAAAAGAGTAGAGTAAAGAGTAACAAGGGTTGAAAATCTTCTCTCTCAGGAACAGAGTTTCTAACTTCTCTCCCTCTCTCAAAACCCGAATAATGAATAAAATCTAGTCTCTTCTCTAAAAGTGGCTAAAACCCCTAAATATAATGCTAAAACACGTTATGGGCTTAATTGTAAATAATAGAATCTTCTGAGCTAAGTTGCAGAATCTTCAAACTTCTAAAATAACGTGTTTTCTTTTCCTGCAGTTGATAACACCATATTTTACATGTTTTAAGACTTTGTTTTCATATGTTTCAATCTAACTTTGTATAGTTTTTTAGATGTTTTCATGGATTTAGGGTCCAATTAAGTCTCATTGCATTTTAGATGTCCTAGGTTGTTTGTGTCTTCTTTTTGTTCTTTTTGTGTTTATTCAGGTGTTTAGGAGTGGATTGGGTCAAAGGATATGCATAGAAATGGAAGGAAAATGAAGGATGCAAATTTTGGACCAAAGCTAGGAAATGTCAAATGCAGAGTCAATCCAACATGCTTGAAAGATCGAGTCATACGAATGCCTTTCCTTTGGA
>SMJT01000023.1:164456-228681 GCA_004349715.1 Crucihimalaya himalaica | reverse complement strand
TTGGGAAGGAAGAAATCGGGACTCAAACATGGCACAAAAACGAGGTTAAACCAAAACTAACCCTAACTAGGAGAGTAGGGTCGAGTCCTCTCACGAGAACAACCTCAAGGGAGCGTTTGAGGGGCGACTCTAGAACGTCCCCAAGGAAAAGGTCCACTACTCTGGAGGGTGATGCTTCTCGTCCTCAATCTCAAGGAGGATCTTCTGTTGTACCTCAGTTTGAGGATAATAATGCTAATCTTGTAGCTTCCATTAAAAGGTCTTTGTGCCCCCAATATGTAATGTTTCGGCGGTTTCCAAAAACCGCCCGCTTTTTAATGATTACAATGAATTGGAACTGTCAAAGGTTTGAAAACACCATGAAAGTTCGACATCTACAGAATAAGTTCGACATCTACAGGAAACGCCCGAATGATTTTGTTTTCAGTGTGTTTTAGTGGATGGGATATTGGTATCAGTTCACGTACCACCAGTTTGTTTTACGACTAATCTTGTGTCTTTTTACCAAGAATAAGATAGTTTTTGAGTGTTTTTTGTTTTTCGCTGGAAAATGGGCTTGAAGACGAAAAGAGAGGTTAAAGCTAAAATGGCTTTAAATGCATCAACTAGACTTCAAGAAGATCAAATGGGTTCAAGTGGCCAACAGGAAGAAAGACTCAGACGCGCAAACCGATCTGTTGCACTTAGCTCCAATCGATTGTGAAGACTAGGAGAAACCAATCAGTTGCATCAGTGCACTTTTTGGTTGGCGGTTCAAAAATATTTCTATTTTGGCGATTTTGAAATATTTCCATTTCTCTATCCTTTCATTTGTTTTCTTCCTCCCTTGCACTATAAAAGTGGAGCTTGACCACCCAGTTGTAAATCATCAAGGCAGAGAGTGAAAAAACACCTTGTAAATACTTCTCTTATAGTTTTAGTTTAATATCTTTCTTTTTAGACTTTTATTTATAGTCTTTGTAGTAGATTTAGCTGTATGATTATAAAGTTCTTCATCTTTGTGTTGTTATATCTCTACCATGCTTGAGTAATTCTCTGTTGGGTTTTAGAGTTTCTAAATAGGGTGTTTTAGATGGATATTTATGCATGCTATATTGAGAATGATACTTTGATTATTCACCTAGGTTGTTATTAATGCTTATTCTAGACGGGAATCTGAATATGCCTTTAGATTTTTCTCGACAACGGGAAATGCAATGGAATGTTGGATTGTAGCCTAGGCGAGCAAAGTATTCCTACGCAACGGGAGTCGCTAGGGAGATTTTTTAGCCTATCAATCCTAAACTTAATGATTGCTTTAATCTTGATAATAAATTGAGTTTTTGTTAGGATTGCTAGCATACGAGCTATCACTAAGGATTAGGGTACCCAATATTTATGATTGAGTTTAAGAATGGATCTATAAACATGAATGTTGCTTGGTTAGAATTCCTTTAGGATTCCCTTCACTCAATTTATTTATTTATTTGTTCATTCCATAATTATTTCATTAGGTTGCTAGAAAACAAAACATAACAAAATCATTATCTATTTTCCCTATCTAAGTTTTAATTATCATAATCCATTATTTATTTGTTTGGTCCTTGTAGTTTCGATCCTTAAATAGTATAGTACCCTAAGAGTACTAAAGCAGTAGCTGCAATATAGTAGGGGTCGAACCACAAAGACTCAAGAAATCACTCAATAGAATATTAAATTCGAATTAAGCTAAGCGAACAAAGTAATGAAGGAAATAAACAACAGAATATAAAAGTTGTTAAATTAAATGGAGGAAAAACGTTAAGCCTAGGAAAATTCTCCAGTAAATCAGAATTGCAGATCAAATAGAATGTCAAGAGGATATTAAGCACTGTTCTTGAACTTGAAACACAAATGTAAAATCAACCAACCGTCGTTGCGAAGATTATCTATGTCTAAACCTAGAATTCCAAATTTCTTTGCAAATCCTATGAATTCAAACAAGCATTAATGATCAGGTTCAATTGTTCACAAAATCTTAAACCAAATTTCTTTGCGAATAGGTCTTTTGCTCATCTAACACTAGTTCAAGTAACCAATCACACTTTCGTGCCAATCAAACCTAAGATCATATTCTAGGTCATGAAACAAGAATAAGCAGTAATCACAAGTCTAGATGAAGAACTCTATTGAATATCTCCTATCAATTCAGATCAACCAAACAATTCATCAATACCTTTGAATAACCCTAAACCTAACAAGGAATCTACTCAGACATGGTGAATGAAGCAAACATCATGAATAAAATAGATTGCATAAAAGATAGAGTAAAGAGTAACAAGGGTTGAAAATCTTCTCTCTCAGGAACAGAGTTTCTAACTTCTCTCCCTCTCTCAAAACCCGAATAATGAATAAAATCTAGTCTCTTCTCTAAAAGTGGCTAAAA
Source organism: Crucihimalaya himalaica (assembly GCA_004349715.1). NCBI lineage: Eukaryota > Viridiplantae > Streptophyta > Magnoliopsida > Brassicales > Brassicaceae > Crucihimalaya > Crucihimalaya himalaica. Next base: position 226,277 of record SMJT01000023.1, on the reverse strand, counting down.
CCCCTAAATATAATGCTAAAACACGTTATGGGCTTAATTGTAAATAATAGAATCTTTCTGAGCTAAGTTGCAAATCTTCAAACTTCTAAAATACGTGTTTTCTTTTCCTGCAGTTGATAACACCATATTTTACATGTTTTAAGACTTTGTTTTCATATGTTTCAATCTAACTTTGTATAGTTTTTTAGATGTTTTCATGGATTTAGGGTCCAATTAAGTCTCATTGCATTTTAGATGTCCTAGGTTGTTTGTGTCTTCTTTTTGTTCTTTTTGTGTTTATTCAGGTGTTTAGGAGTGGATTGGGTCAAAGATATGCATAGAAATGAAGGAAAATGAAGGATGCAAATTTTGGACCAAAGCTAGGAAATGTCAAATGCAGAGTCAATCCAACATGCTTGAAAGATCGAGTCATACGAATGCCTTTCCTTTGGATTTAGCTTATGAGCTCTTCATAAAAGTCATAGGAAATTGAGTTAGCTTTCCAATGGAGGTTGTTTTAGAGCATTTGGAAACGTGGTTCAAAAGTTATGGCCGATTTAATGAAGACATGTCAAAAATCGACCCAAGGTCGAATTCCATGATCGATTTTACCCTCAAAATCGACCCCAAGGTCGATTTCATGCTCGAATTCCTTACACAAATCGACCCATGGTCGATTCACATGACCGAGCGGCGATTTGGCTGAAGAACACAACTAATGTCAGAAATCGAGCAATGGTCGATTTCCATGCCCGAATCCGGTCGTGGAATTCGGTCACAGACCGATTTTTGGCAAAAATCGACCCATGGTCGATTTTCACGTCCGATTTATGACTTTTTCTCTGCTTTCTCCACTTGCGAACCCACTCACCCTTAAAAGCCAAAAATCGTGCAACAACTAAAAGGGCACTCAGACTGCAACAAGGACTCCTCCTGCTTCATTTTCTCTCAAGTTTCCATGTTTTTAAGCTTTTAAAACTTAGATTTACTCTTATGTATTAAAGATTTGCCATTTCTATTTATAAAATCTGAATTATGTCTTCTATTTCTTGCATTTCTATGGTTTATTTTCTTGATTTGAGCATGTGTGAGTAGATCCTTTTTGGATGGTTGGTTTGGTAGATTTAGGATGTTTGATGCTTGATTTGTGATGTTTAGTGTTTGATTATTTGTTTTTCTTCACATATAGATTGTTCTTAATGCTAGAAATGAGCTTCGAAAGAGAGTTTTCTAGATTTGTGATTGATTCTCACCCCGAAGGTGTTGAGAACCCGATCTCCATCTAGTGTCGTTCTATTCCTAACAATGGAGATTGTTTAAAGGATTTGATGACAAATAATATTAGTGTTCATTGTTTGCTAATCGTTTGGTTGCATTCGGGAGTCTAGCTAATCAAATCGGTTTGCAAAAGGATTAGTACCACGGGGAGTGGACTAATCTAGTTAAGTGATTCATGTCATAAGTTGAAACATAATCATTTGTTGAATTTGTCATTTATTAAAGCATCATTCATTCTTAATCGTTTGCCATTCCAACCGTCCATTCTTTTAGCATTTGAAATCAACCGTTTAAGTTGCTAGTTTGCTTTGCATTGCTTGTTTATTCGAAGTTACATTTGTGTTTTATGTTTCTTTGCTATTTCGAAGTCTTTCGTTTAAGTTGTTTAGTTTTCTTGTTTCTTATTCGCTTAGTTAATCATCGTGTATTTAGTTTCTTGTTTATTTACTTTTAGTTACAACATAAAAAACCCAAAAACATCAATCGTTTTAGCCGATTAGTTTCTTGCATTCCTAGTGTTGTTATCTTTCCTTCCCTGTGGATTCGATACCTTAAGTGCTACATACGACATACCTTTAGGATTGAGGTATTAGAGCACAATAGGTTTAATTGTGCACCAAGAGTCCGAAAACTCTTGGCAATCAATTTGGGCCCGCTGCCGGGGAAGGCATAGCATAGCCATTAGGATTTGGATTCTACGAGTCTAAAATTTTTTATTACTCGTACCATCTAACCGTGTTCTGTTCTTTCTCTTTCTTGAAGGTGTATGAACCTGAGAAGCCAAGGACAACAAAACTTGGTTGAGTTGGTTCCTGACATACGAAGACTAGAACGAGTCAACACCCGAGCTAGAAGAGAGAGAGAGAGACTTGCACGAACACTTGGGTTGAATATAGAGATAATTTCCCAAACGATGAGGAAGAAATTCAAGGAGGGGGATTCATATGAACCCGCCTGTCCACGCAGCCAGACCACAGAGAGTGATAGGGGCGTTTGATGCACCCCAAGCACACGGCAACCGCAGTGGTATTCATGCACCACCGGTTGAGAACAACAACTTCGAGATAAAAGCTAGCCTGATCAACATGGTTCAGGGGAACAAATTTCATGGGCTAGCAGTTGAAGATCCTCTAGATCATCTAGACAACTTCAATGACGTGTGCGGGCTGACAAAGATAAACGGCATCTCTGAGGATGCGTTTAAGCTGAGATTATTCCCTTCTCTTTAGGCGATAGGCGAAGCTGTGGGCGAAGAGTCTACCTACGGATCCATCACCACATGGGATGATTGCAAGAGAAAGTCTTTGGAAAAATTCTTCTCAACCTCAAGAACGGCTAAGCTTAGAAACGACATATCTAGCTTTGCTCAAAAGAACAACGAGAGCTTCAGCGAAGCTTGGGAACGTTTCAAGGGGTACACGAACAAGTGCCCTCACCATGGGTTTTTCTGACGAATCTTTGCTGAGTACATTGTATAGAGGAGTTATGCCCAAGATAAGAATGTTGCTTGACACTGCGAGTAATGGGAATTTCTTGGGAAAGAACGTGGAAGAAGGAATGCAGCTGATCGAGAACTTAGCTCAGAGCGATGGAAACTATGGCGAGGATTATGACAGAGCACCACGAGGAAGTGGGGAAGATCAGAGAAGCAAGGAGATCAAAGCTCTCCATGAAAAGATGGATAAGGTCTTACTAGGTACAGAGAGATCCGTTAACTTTGTGGGAGAGTTTGAATATGGGTCAGCTGGTAAAGAAGTGGGTATAGAGAACTGCCATGAAGCGCAAGAAGAAATGAATTTCGTAGGACAACAAGGTGTTACCAAGGCGGTTATAACAATAACTACAACCCCAACTTTCAGCAACAAGGACAAGGTTATCCACCAAGACCTTTCAACCATCAAACAACCAAAGACAAGGCCAAGGATTCCAACATAATTTTCAACAACAGGTTTTGTACCCAAGCAACAATACCAAAACAACCAAGGTGGATATCAAGGAAATCAAGGTGATTTTCAGAATAAAGCATCATTCGTTCCTAACGTTCACAAGGTTACAAACCACCAACTCAAGCTACTACGTCTCAACCTCAAGAACCAAGACATGAAAAGTATGCTTCAACAACTATTAGTTGGACAAGCTAATGGTTCAATCGAGTTGAGCAAGAAAGTGGGTGAGAATTCACAACAAGGTGGATGGAGCGTACAATGACTTGAATGCTAAATTCGAACAACTAAGCACTCATGTGAAGGGGTTAGAAAACCAAGTTGCTCAAGTTGCTTCTACTTCCCAAGGACCGAAAGGAACTTTACCGGTAAAGCCATAGCTAATCCCAAGGATTTTTTGCAATGCTATCTTCATTGATGATTTGAATATGGATGAGAATGAAAAGGTAATCGAAGAGATCTCTAGACTTCTTCATGGTCCTGAAGGTGAAGAGGTTGTAGCTGCTAGAGAAATTCAAGTTGAGATTGATGTTGATAGAAAAGATGAAGAAAGGAAAGAAGAAATGACGAAATGGGATGATGATCGGTCTGAAACTGATGGTACTGACCGATCAGGAGGCAAAATCGGGTTGATACCGAATTCGGAAACCATTCGGCGTTTTAGCCCAAAAGATGAAAATTTCCACGATCGGTCTGCAACCGTTTGGGTAGACCGATTGGAAGAGCGGAACGGTGAGCAACCGATCATCCCAGACCGAGTACGGACAAACCAATCCAAAAGAAAAGAACGTGAAACCTGAAGCTGTTTTGAATGAACTAAAGCGGTTTAGGGAGAAAGAAAGAAGGAAGTGAAGTCAAGGGACATCACTGAGAAGAATGTTGAGTTTGAAACACCTCCTCATGAACCTCCACTTCCGTTTCCCGGTAGAGTTCTTTCCAAGTCTCAAAAGAAAGTCCTTTCAAGCTTCAAAGCTAGTATGAATAGAGCTGGAGTACCACTACCCTATGTTGATGACTTGTCTCAAATCCCAAAATACAAGGAGTTCGTCAAGGGCATTCTTGCAAACCGAGATAAAGTAGAAGAGATTATAGAAACGTTTTGAACCACCAAGCACAACAACACTTGAGCCAAAGTCTATTTCCAAGCTTGGAAATCCGGGTACATTCTCTTTAACATGCTCACTTGGTGAAGTGGAGATTAAGGATGCTTTATGTGACTCGGGTGCAAGCATGAATGATATCATTCGAGATGGTGAAGAGATTAGGAATCAAGGATATGAAACAACACAACTCTCCCATCATGTTTGGAGACGCTTCTCTCGAAATCTCCACTTGGTATAATTGAAGATTACCCACTCAAGGTTGGTGATTACACAATCCGACAGATTTGATGGTGGTAGAGATGAAAAAAACCCACAAGTTCCCTCTAATCCTAGGAACTCCGTTTCTCAACACCGTGGGAGCAAGCATCGATTTTCTGAATAAGAGAATGACTCTTCACCATGTAAATACCAAAGTCTCTTATTCCCATCAAACCTTCCTCGACAAGGTTTTGCGGAACAATTACTAATGAAGAGCTTATGAATTTAAAAGACCAACGAGAAGAGGTCAAAGTTGTGGATGTGAAGATAGCAAAAGCTCTAAAGCTAGATGAAGAAATCTTAGATGGTGATTGCTTACACTCCTTGTTGTATGAGCGTGAAAGAAATGCTAAGGATGTGAAGTTTGGGAAGGTTAAGAAAGTTCTTGGAAAGAACAAGTGAAAGTGAAAGAAATCCACCCTCCCTACCTTGCTTCATCTTCTAACAATATGAGCTTACATCCTTTAAGACTAATAGATGGAGAAATTGAGTATAAGCTGAAGTGTAAGGGATTTTACAAACCTTTTGCGAGCCTCAAGGCCAAGCTCAATCCCGAGTTTGAAGGTAACCAAGAAAAGATACAAAACCTCCTCTCAAAAAATCATCTTCATCAACTTGATTGTGTAACACGTTCAACCTCGACGGTTTCCTTTCGGATCTCCCAAAAGCCTAAAGAAAAAGGACGTCAAGCTTAGCGACGTAAAACAAGCGCTATAGGGAGGCATTCCCTATGTATCATTGTACATATGTTTTGTTATGAACTTGTTATATTTTGTAGAAACCATTTTAAGTGTGTTTTATATGTGTGCTGATTGCAGGAAAGAGGTGATTCAAAAGAAACATTCAAGGAGAGAATGAATAAGAGGAAACAATCGTCAAGCTAGAGACGTTATACGCGCCATTGGGGACTCCCCCAATCCTATCTCTCTCGTCAATGCTAGAGACATAAAACAAGCAATCCTATCATTTTACTTCTTGTTTTTATACTTTTTATTGTTTGATAAAATTTGTTTCATGTTTTGTAGGAGCAATAAAGGTGAATAAATGGACAGCATGCAATGGTCCAACTCCGTAAGCTTCAACGCACAATGCTTCATCCTCGTGAATCCACTCCACTCCAAGGTACCACTAACTTTTTCCTTTGTATATACCATTTCGTTTGTTGTTTGTTTTTTTACTCTCTCTTTGGCTCAATTCACACCGAGACGTGTGATTTAAGTCCGGGGGAGAGGTTCTTGTGTTTTGACATTGTGTATTTTGTCTTATTTTCATTTTCTTGAGTCATTGCATTGTATATTTTCAATTGCATAAAAAAAACGAAAAAAAAAAAAAAAATTATCATGTAGTTTGCATTAGTCCATGTGCATTCTAGACTTGACTTGATCACTCATTTCTAGATCATATAGGGACTGCATTGCATATGCATAGGGAACAATGATAGAAACCACTAAAGCTTAGTTTAGAACTCGATGTGATACCCTTAGTAATATTATCATGTTGCTTGAACAACCTTTTTTGAAACTTGTATGCTCTTTGCTTTGATCTCTCTACTCTTAACTCATTATCTTGTAATTACTTGTTTAATTGAAATCAACCCCTTTGATATTGGACTTAATGAATTTAATCTTCTCGCTTATGGGCTTGTGATACATAACCATGGTTCAAAGAAAACACTCGGGTTATCTTATCCACTTTTACCACTCTCTAATAACCCGAGTGGCAATTCTCATCTTTAGAATGGTTCCCTACCTTTTACCTTAACCATTTTCTTTCCACCCCTTGTTGTTTGATTGAGTGAGGCCTTTTTTTGATAATGTTATTGTGTGTAAAATCTTGTAAGTATTGGGAACGACAAAGGTTAGCTTTCATTTTGAGCTAGTTTAAGTTGTTCAAAGAAAAAGGGCTTGCATTAGGATGGGGATCAAAAGAATGAATGGTTTATGGGTTTGGGGAACATGACCTCATGAAAAGTGAGATGCGATTGGTAGAAATAGAATCATTGGTTGAAAAAGAAAACTCTAGAGAAGAACTTAAAAAGAAAGACCCTAGGAAAAGAAAAGAAAAACATTTCTCATGTATTAAAATAGAAAGAATAAAAAAAGTTTAGGGAGAGTAAAAAGAAAAGAAAAGGCTCGAGTGAAAATAAAAAGTCTCTAGAGTTTAGATTTGGAGTTGGAAAAGAAAATGGGGTTAAAAAGAGGTTTCCGTTCTAGCCAAAGGCTTTGGAGGTTTAATGAGCTTCAATGAGTAGAATAAGAAGAGGAAATAGGAATCGCTATTCGAGTAGAATGCTTTGCTAGGAGGGTAGAAAATGTGAGCTTAACTTTGTATGCATAAATTGTTTCTAGTCTTCCTCGCTTTTGCATTACATATAACATTCCTTCTTGAGAGTAAGTCACCCAAAAAGAGAATGAACCTCCTTGCACTCAGATTAACAAGTGCCAAAAGCCTTTTCTTCCAAACCGATTGGACTTGATCACTTACCAATTTTGTGACGATCCGCACCTTTAGAAAGATCAAATGAATGTGAGGGTTGGTTAAGAGAACTTGTAGGCATGAGACATTGTTGTTAAGAGAAAAAGATTAGGAGTTGCGATAAGCCTTGAATGAGTTAGAGTGGATTGAGTGTTTGTTTTTGCAACGTACTAGTATTATTCAAGGTGATCACATCGAATGTTTACTAAGATCTTTTGGTTTTGAGTTCCCACTTTCAAACTCTTTTTCGGTTTGTCTTTTCTTGTTTGCTTGAGGACAAGCAAAAGGCAAGTCCGGGGAGTTGATAACACATATTTTACATGTTTTAAGACTTGTTTTCATATGTTTCAATCTAACTTTGTATAGTTTTTAGATGTTTTCATGGATTTAGGGTCCAATTAAGTCTCTTGCATTTTAGATGTCCTAGGTTGTTTTGTGTCTTCTTTTGTTCTTTTTGTGTTTATTCAGGTGTTTAGGAGTGGATTGGGTCAAAGGATATGCATAGAAATGGAAGGAAAATGAAGGATGCAAATTTTGGACCAAAAGCTAGAAATGTCAAATGCAGAGTCAATCCAACATGCTTGAAAGATCGAGTCATACGAATGCCTTTCCTTTGGATTTAGCTTATGAGCTCTTCATAAAAGTCATAGGAGAATTGATTAGCTTTCCAATGGAGGTTGTTTAGAGCATTTGGAAACGTGGTTCAAAAGTTATAGCCGATTTAATGAAGACATGTCAAAAATCGACCCAAGGTCGAATTCCATGATCGATTTTACCCTCAAAAATCGACCCAAGGTCGATTTCATGCTCGAATTCCTTACACAAATCGACCATGGTCGATTCACATGACCGAAGCGGCGATTTGGCTGAAGAACACAACTAATGTCAGAAATCGAGCAATGGTCGAGTTTCCATGCCCGAATCCGGTCGTGGAATTCGGTCACAGACCGATTTTTGGCAAAAATCGACCCATGGTCGATTTTCACGTCCGATTTATGACTTTTTCTCTGCTTTCTCCACTGCGAACCCACTCACCCTTAAAAGCCAAAAATCGTGCAACAACTAAAAAGGGCACTCAGACTGCAACAAGGACTCCTCCTGCTTCATTTCTCTCAAGTTTCCATGTTTTTAAGCTTTTAAAACTTAGATTTACTCTTATGTATTAAAGATTTGCCATTTCTATTTATAAAATCTGAATTATGTCTTCTATTTCTGCATTTCTATGGTTATTTTCTTGATTGAGCATGTGTGAGTAGATCTCTTTGTGATGGTTGGTTTGTATTTAGGATGTTTGATGCTTGATTTGTGATGTTTAGTGTTTGATTATTGTTTTTCTTCACATATAGATTGTTCTTAATGCTAGAAATGAGCTTCGAAAGAGAGTTTTCTAGATTTGTGATTGATTCTCACCCGGAAGGTGTTGAGAACCGATCTGTCCTATCTATGTGTTGCGTTTCTATTCCTTAACCAATGGGAGTTGAGTTTTAACGAGGATTGTATGACAAATATGAATTAGTGTTCATTGTTTGCTAATCGTTTGGTTGCATTCGGAGAGTCTAGCTAATCAAATCGGTTGCAAAAAGGATTAGTACACGGGAGTGGACTAATCTAGTTAAGTGATTTCATGTCATAAGTTGAAACATAATCATTTGTTGAATTTGTCATTTATTATAAGCATCATTCATTCTTAATCGTTTGCCATTCCAACCGTCCATTCTTTTAGCATTTGAAATCAACCGTAAACCGTTTAAGTTGCTAGTTTGCTTTGCATTGCTTGTTTAATTCGAAGTTACATTTGTGTTTTATGTTTCTTGCTATTTCGAAGTCTTTCGTTTAAGTTGTTTAGTTTTCTTGTTTCTTATTCGCTTAGTTAATCATCGTGTATTTAGTTTCTTGTTTATTTACTTTTAGTTACAACATAAAAACCCAAAAACATCAATCGTTTAGCTCGATTAGTTTCTTGCATTCCTAGTGTTGTTATCTTTCCTTCCCTGTGGATTCGATACCTTAAGTGCTACATACGACATACCTTTAGGATTGAGGTATTAGAGCACAATAGGTTTAATTGTGCACAAGAGTCCGAAAACTCTTGGCAATCAGCAGTCGGTGTCGGTCGATACTGGGTTGGTGTCGGTCGACACCAGGACTCTGTGCTCGCCAGACTGGATTATCTTCACGAACGCTGGCATAACGTTTGATCGCATCGTTAGAATGGCCTCAAAACACTTCCAAATGAAAGGTAATCCATTGATCTGTCTTGTATCGAAATTTGAGCTCAATCCAATGGTGGGAAATTATTCAACGGAAGCCAAAAAGCTCCAGAATACTCCAAATGCTCTAATTAAGCTCCAAACGTGCTAAAACCTGAAAAGACTCCAAAAGACTACAAAAACACTAAAAGAACTCTAAAAACAAGACCTATATCATAGCTAAAAACGGGTAAAATCCATGATATATCATATAACGGTGTTATTGTACACTTGCAATATTATTTAGGGTAACAATTACACTCAACATCTTGCCTTGTGCGAATTTCCTTGACGCCCAATTTGAGTATAAAACGAAGATCTTTTACTTCACGTTTTTTACGGTCATCCGAAGAGTATACACAAAAGGAAGTATGCGATAAATTCTCTCAGATAGGTTCAAGTCGAGGTGGAGCTAGGCTTCTCACATGTGATTTTAATGACATTGGGGATCATAACAAAAAGGGAAGAGGACCAGCTCGTTACGAAGGCTTATTTATCAACTTTAGAAGTTTTTATTCCCAAAATGGTTTTTGGGATGTGAAGTACTCTTGGCACAACATGAGTTACAATCATTTTGTTCTAGTACGCCTCGGTAGGTCTTTGTCAAATTATGATTGGATAGAGGACTTCCCCTCATGCTGTTATGAATATCTTCGTTTTAAAAGGCTCGGATCACCGCCCGCTGGTTACTTTTATCGACGATTCTAGAATGAAATACGACGAATCAACTAATCTCCATCCCAAAACATGATGAAATCCGCTTGGCACTCTTTTCCATCAACTCAAAGAAGTCGCCAAGACCATACAATTTTTCAGCAGGCTTCTTCCAATCTTTCAGCAGGCTTCTTCACAAAACGGCTTCAACCTATGCTCCCAAGTTTGACTTCAGAAAACCAAACAGTCTTCTTCTGGGGACGTGCAATAGTAGATATTGTTCTCTATTTCACTATTTCCGTGTTTCTAAAGCTCGTGTACGTGGATCCATGGTTGTGAAAGCAGACCTGAGTAATACGTAGAATAGAATGGGTGTTTCTTAAAGCGATCCTTGTTAGACTTCGGTTCCATCAGGTATGTATTGGCTGGATTATGGAATGTGTTACTTGGTTATCATATTCTCTCATCATTAATGGCTCCCCCATGGGATTGGTGATCCCCTAAAAAGGTTTACGACATGGAGACCCACTCTCTCCTTATCTATTTTTTTCTTTGTACGAAGGTATTATCAGGACTTTGTAACCGTGCCCAACAAGCTGGTCGCCTCTCAGAGTGTCACTCCATATCCCTAGAGTGTGTTATCTCCTCTTTGAGGACAATACTATGTTCTTTTGCAAGTCAAACCAAACTAACTGCTAGGCGTTGGTGTCGATACTAAAACAATACGAGAAAGCATCAAACAATGTATTAACCTACCAAAATCTTCGATTACATTCTCTTCTAAGACTCCCCAAAGCCAAAAGACCAAATTGATGAGAAGCTTAGGAATCAATACTGAAGGAGGTACATGAATATATCTTGGTCTCCCCGAGAACTTTGGTCAGAAGAAAACAAGACATTTTCGCATCAAATGTTGATAAAGTTCGACAAAGGGCTCATTCTTGGACTTCAAGGTTCCTTTCTCCACCTGGTAACCAAGTTCTCTTAAAATCAATCCTCTTGGCTATGCCAACTCATTCCATGACATGCTTTAATCTACTGGTCACTATTTGCAAATAACTATAATCACTCCTTACTCTATTTTAGTGGGATAATAAGCCGGATATATAAAACAATAATGAGCTGGATGGGATAAAATGACACTTCCAATGAATGCTGGTTGGTTAGGCTTCCATGACTTTGAAGCTTTCAAGGATGCTCTTCTAGCTAATCTTAGCTAGAGATTACTTCAAGCACCAGAATCACTATTTGCCAAATTATTGCTTGGTAAATATTGTTACAACTCCTCCTTTATGGAGGTGGTAAGCTCCTTTAACCACTTGCATGGGTGGTAGAGTTTACTCGTTGGTCGAGAAATACCAAAGCTTGGCCTAGGCTGGCGGGTGGGAGATGGGAAAACATAAAAATCAGGGAAGATCCATGGTTATCTACTACTACACATTCGATCTTGATTGGCCCTGCCCCTCTACCATCGTATGGAGGTATAAAGGAAGTTGCTGATTTAAAGGATCCAGCCACTTAATTTGGAATTAGAAAGGATTAGATCCATAATACCTCAGTATGAGAAAGTTATTCGGCTCCTCCCTTCAAGCTCACTACGAAAAAGGATACATTGGCTTGGTTACCGGTTAAAAATGGTAGATACTCTAATAAATCTGGTTATGGAGTCAGATCGACAATGGAGTTGAATCAGGCCGAGAGAGACTTTAATTGGTAGGGAACTATTTGGCGAGCTAAAGCACTTCCAAAGATCTGTCACTTGTTATGGAAATTAGCTAAAGATGCCTTACCCGTTGGAACCAAATTCAAATGCTAGTTGCCCGAGGTTTGGACAAAAGGAAACTACTCTTCACGTGTTTAAAGACTGCTGGTTCGCGAAGGAAGTTTTTGAAAAGGCCCCTCTGAATACGACACCTAGAAGTGAAGGTGTTTATTTGTTAAAGTTTCTCTCTAACTCTACGACTATGATTTATCTTCCTCTTGTTTGTACTTCAACCCCTCTACTCCCTTGGATTTACTGGAATCTATGGGCATGAAGGAATAAACCTCTGTCCGACAAGCAACTACGACTACCTGAACTTGTTCAAAAACAGTTTGACTGCTTTGTTGATGCATCTTGGAGCTACTCTTCACATAAAAGTGGTCTGGCTTGGGTTCTCCGCTCAAATATATCGTGATTCAAAAAGTCGCGCTCCACATCACGGAACCATGTAGTGTCGGCGCTAGCTGCAGAGGCCTTGGCGATTCGGGAAGCTCTTCAGCTCTCAAAGAGCAGCAACTAGATGATGTTCAGATCTTATCTAATTCTGTATGACTAGTTCGGCTATTGAATTCAGAGGAATCTCACAATGATATCTATGTTGTGCTTGATGACATTCGTGATACTCAATTATCTTGTTCGTGTATTGTTTTCTCCTACATTCCTCGTTTAAACAATGTTGAGGCGGATGCTCTTGCTAATCAGTTCTGTAACCGCTGTTCTTTAATAAAGATTTCTAGTGACCAAAAAAAAGATAATTTATATAGTATATATTTGAAACTTATGGTAGTTATAAAAAAAAATATATAGCATCTAAAATTATTTATAAGTTTTTAAAAGTTTAATCACAACACCAAAGAATGTGTAATACAATAAAATATTAAAAAAAGTTATAATATAAAATAAGAACATCAAGAAAATCATAGATTATATAATCTTAGGTATGTTTGGATAAAGTTATATAAATATCAATTTATGATATTATTGGTACCATATATTTACGTATGGGTTTTGAAAATATTATTATCTAATTACCTTATCAAATTGTTTTAAATTTACAGCACTTGGAACCTGAAAAAATATTAATTTAAAGTGAATATTAATTTATGAGTAATAATTTATAGAGGTTTTATTATATGTGGACACAATCCACTAGATCCAATATATTATACGGCATCTTTTATTTGTTTTGATTATTATTGAGTCAATTAGCTACATAGACATTTTCTGGAAATTAATTAGAGGACCTAGAAATTAATCCGTGCGTTGCGTGAAGTTATTACATTATAACGATTTAGTTATTTGTTTGACTTTTTACTTTGAAGTGCTTGTTTTATTGAGTGAATTTTTAAAGATTAAACAAATAAAATTATTCATTTTTATAAATTATAATAGGGAAAAAGATAATGAAGTCTTCTCATTGACAACAAATGGTTGTTGTTGTTTTTTTATTATCAATTTTGTATTGTAACCTCCAATATTATCTAAAATTTTTACTTATTTAAATTTGCCGTTTCTCTGAGTCTTTTGGACTAAAAGCATTTGAGTCAGATGGTAAATGTTCAAAGGTTTGAATCTTTCTATTGAGTCACGATACAATATTTCACTTTGACTTGAGATGTGTTATAAATATTATATATAACTTTTTATGTGTTCTATTATATAACCCACAAATCAAATGACCATAAATTATATGTTTTATATTTAACTGCAAAATTTGAATTTCTTATTAACAATGATTTAGATTTTTTAAATTTTCGTATATAATTTAGGAAAACTCAAGCACAATATTTGGGCTTCTTGCTAAACTAAATCCTTATTTGAAGTCAATTCCAAAACTAGACCCTTCTTCTCCTTTCTTTCAAAATGCCTTAAAATACCTTTCTAAGCTTATTTTTTTTGCAAAAATACCTAGCGTAGACTTCGCCTAGCGCAGACTTCGCTTGTGAAGTCAGGTGGCTGAGTTTGAAAAATAAAAACCCAAAGATTCTCATGTAATAAAGAAAATGTCATCGTCTTCAATAGTTCCCAACCACCATTACCAAACAAAATTGAGCTCTAAATGCTTCAAACAACCGAATTTAGAGATGTTAATGCTTCAAAACTGAGTTAAAAGCTCAATTTGTGTCAATCTCCTCTCTCATTTCAACCATTTAACTCTATAATCTCATTTTCAATAATACCATCCATATATCTTGCGATTCACTAAGATTTGGGCATAATAACGCCTGGGTTGCTTAGGTATTGGTGGCGTGATCAGTTCTTGGCCGTTTAAGAAGCTAAAAACAAGGTCAAAGCGAATCTTGGTAATTTTTGCTTCATTTTCTCCGATTTTCCAGAAGGCAGACTTCATGGATGAAGTCTCAATAGTCAACTCGAGGTTAGTTTTGTAATTGACTTTTTGGGTCTCAGACTTCACGATTGAACCACGATGAAGTCTGAAGTTCTCCTTTGAAAACAAAAAAACGGTGTTGAGACTTCACCTTCGAAGTCTACTTACAAGGGGTCTAGTTTTGCAATTGACCGTAAGTTTGACTTTGTACAAAGACTTCTCCTGTGAAGTCTGCGAAAAAGGGAAGTTAGTTTTGCAATTGACTGGAACGAATACTTTTTGTCGAGACTTCATTTGAGAAGTCTGCGTGAAAAAGGGGTTAGTTTTACATTTGACCAAAATTCCAAAACATTGCATATTGGTAGACTTCTCGGATGAAGTCTACAACCATCGAAAACTCTGTAATTTAAAAAATCAAAAATTTTGGTCAATTGCAAAAGTAACATTTTTTCTACACAGAACTCTGAGACAAAGTCTCATGTAAAAGTCAAATGTGGTCAATTGCAAAACTAGACTCTACTTTATAGGTAGATTTCGGCGAAAAAGTCTTTGAAGGCAAAAAGACTTAATCGTGGAAGTCTAATTACGTAATAGATTTCACAGGCGAAGTCTCTTACCAAAGAGACTTCCTAGATGAAGTCTACTGAAAAAGTCAAAATTGTGGTCAATTGCAAAAATAGATCCCAAACGGGTATAGACTTCTCTGACGAAGTCTTGTTGTGCGAAGTCTGCTAAAAAAATCAAACTCTGGTCATTGCAAAACTAGACCCCTACTTCGGACTTCTCGGGCAAAGTCTCATTCAGATAGCAAAGCAAACTTCATCCAAGAAGTCTACTAAGAGACTTTGCCTGTGAAGTCTCTAATGATAATTTTAGTAAAAATAAAATTTTAGCTTATTTGTAATTAGTTATTTTTAATTTCTTGTCCTAACATGTGTGTTACTTATGACTTTTTATGTTTTAGAAATTTGAACTATTTTTATTGCATAATTATTTTTATACCTTTTTCTTAACTTATTATGTGTTTAGCTTATAAACTTTAGACTTCACAGAGGATGTCTGTCTGGAGACTTCGTTTGAAAAGTCTCTTGCACTAACTTTTTAAAAAATAGATTTGTATCATATATAATATGTATTTTCAAGATTTTAATTTATTTTTCATGTGTATTAGTTATTATTGTTGTTTATGTATGAATTTCACATCTCAATGTCTTATATTCTATCTAAAATCAATTTTATGAAATTCTGATAATTATTTATCAACAAACTTAACCTTTGAAGTATACTGTCAAACTAATAGTTTGCATTTGTTTCAAATGTTTTTCAGAAAATGGTTCAAGTACATGTTGTCTATAAAGAATGGGTTATGAGAGGTGGATAATCCCAAAGGAGGGATTCTTGTACACATCGTGAGATGGCACAAGTAGACTATTAGCTGGACAAGAACAACTTCGTCGGGTTAACTTACTCGTTGCCAGATTCAATGTCGCAACTAACGGACATGAATTCTCCTACACCACCTATGCATGCTCAAATGCTAGACAAGTGCGGTCCTTGGTTAAGTTATCTAAAACGCATGTTGTACGCCTTTGCGTCTCCAGTTTTTTTGTTAGGCTAGTGGCAATGAGGTTGCTGGTGGAAGTGTTGACGAAGACCTTGAGGACGATGCAGAAGAGTTTGAAGATGAAGATATGGATATATCTGATGGTGGTGAGGGTAACGTCAACGATGATGATGATGATGATGTGATATGCTCAAATATAATACCCTAAAAGTACTAAAGCAGTAGCTGCATTATATAGGGGTCGAACCACAAAGACTCTAGAAATCACTCAATAGATTATAGAATATGAATTAAGCTAAGCAAAATCAATGTAATTGAAAACAGCAAACGATTAAAAGCAGTTGTAAAATCAATGGAGGGAAAATAGGCTCAGGGTATTTCTCAGGAAATCAAGGAATAAAGACAAATCAATCAATCAGGATTCATATTTAGCACGGTTCTTGAGCTCAAAACACTAAGCTATAATTAACCAACTTTCGTTGCGAGAATTATCTAAATCTAAATCCTTGAATCCCAAATTTCTTTGCAAATTCTAAAGACCTAAACCAGCTTTAAATTTCAGGTTTGATATGTTCACAAAACAACTAAACCAAATTTTTTTGCGGATATTTATTTTGCTCACCCTAGGGTTTTCGGGTTTCCAATCACACTCTCGTGTCTAATTGATCAACCTAAGATCTAAATTCCAGATTCGTCAACCTAGAACTAGCTTTGAGAACAACCTATGGTGAAGAACTAATTCAGATTATGAATCCTAATAGATCAACTTATCTAACAAGCCATGAAATCCTTTATGAGAAAACCCTAAACCTAAGAGAGATCTACTCAGACATGATCAATGAAACAAAAATCATAATTGAATAGAATTGCATAGAATAAATCAAGAGTAAATAAGGGTTCAGAATTGTCTCCCACAAAAACCTGGAACCAATCTCTCTCAAAGTATTCAGAATAAAATCAAGTTTCCCCTAAAAGTGGCTAAAAACCCTAAATATAATGCTAAAACATGTTCTGGGCTTAATTGTAAATAATAGAATATTCTGGGCCAAGTTGCAGACTCTTCAGACTTGTAAAATCACGTGTTTTCCTTTCCTGCAGTCGGTGTCGATCGATACCGGGTTGGTGTCGGTCGATACCAGGACTCTGTGCTTGCCAGACTGGACTGTCTTCACGAAACCTGGCATAACTTTTGATCGCACCGTTAGAATGGCCTCAAATTACTTCCAAATAAAGCTAATCCATTGATCTGTCTTGTATCCAAATTTGAGCTCAATCCAACGGTGGGAAATTATTCAACGAATGCCAAAAAGCTCCAGAATGCTCCAATATCTCCAATTATGCTCCAAACGTGCCAAAACCTGAAAAGACTCAAAAAGACTACAAAAACACTAGAAGGACTCTAAAAACAAGACCTATATCATGGCTAAAAACGGGTAAAATCCATGATATATCATGATGCAGAATAATCTCATGCTGGTGAGAGTAAAGACGAATACCTTGAGAATTATACTGTGTATGGGAATGTTAAGGATGAGGATGTTAGTGAAAATAATGATGATCAGACGGAAGGTGGCTTTGTTGGTGAAGGCCCAAGATCCAACATGACATGGTCAAACGGTATATATATGATTGGGAGTTTTACTACAAAGGATGCGCTTGTCTCCGAGCTGCGATTGAAGGCGATAATGTCTAAACTCACGTTCAAAGTGCATAAGTCTACACAAAAGCTGTTTGTAGCCATTTGTGGTGTGAAAGGATGAAATTGGAGGGTTAGAGCGGCTGTGAAAAACGAACAAAAAGGTTTTGTGTTACCTTGTACAAAAAGATCATACTTGCAAAGTATCAGACCGAATTTCTCTGCGCAAACGTCATGCTCAAAGATATATTGTTAAGTTGTTTTATGATGAATGGGGAACAATCGATGGAGTAACGCCGCAGATGATTAGATCTGCAATGAAGAATAAATATGGTATGCGGATGAATTATACCACTTCCTATAGAGCTTTAATATTTGCACAACAATTGGTTAGAGGAAAAACGGAAGATGGATATGAGCAGCTGCCATCTTATCGCATTGGGCTAGCCAATCCCGAAACCATCACTGATCTTGTGGTTGATGATCAAAACAGATTCAAATATCTTTTTATGGCTCTTGGAGCCTCTATTACTGGTTTTCAGTTTCTGAGAAGAGTTATGGTGGTTGATGGGTGTCATCTACCGGGGAAGTATGGCGGTGTTCTGCTAGTGGGTTGTGGCCAGGACGAGAATTTCCAAATATTCTCACTAGCTTTTGCTATTGTAGACTCTGAAACTGATGAATCATGGCAATGGTTTTTTCACCAAGTTGAGTGCATGTGTCTCCGAACAATTTTATTTGGTCATAGTGTCTGACTGGCACGCCTCGATTAAGAATGTCATTGAAACTGTTATGCCATAGGAAACAAGAGGGATACATTGTTATCACCTACAAAATAACATAATCACGAAGTACAAGGAAAAGCATCTTATGTACTTGGTGAGAGGCGCTGCGTTTGCATATACGCATTATGATTTTAATAGATATATGGACGCCTTACGGGAGACAAAGCCCGAGCTTCACTACAAGAAAGCAGCCTCAAAATGACGGGCATATCCATCTGGAATCTTTCAAAAACAACCTTAACCGACGGATTCTCGACGGCCTAATTCCCAATGGATTCCCAATGGAAATAGCAATTGGTACATCCATCGGCAAAGCATCGGTAAAAACAAACGGATTAACAATGGAAAGCCACGTCGGTATACCCCTCAGGAATCTTTCGGGAAAAAACACCGACGAATACCGAGAATTTCTTGACGGATTAAACCAAGAATTCACCTATGGTTTCCCGACGAATTAGTCTGACAGAGTACCCTACTGACGGATTACCGACGGCTGTTCCGTACGATTCACCGATGGTTTCCCGACGAATTAGTTTCATGGATTTTCTGACGGATTACCTTACCGACGGCAGTTCCCTACGATTGAAATTCGTCTTTCCCTACGGATTCCCGACGGACATATAATATTGGATATATTAAAAATCCAAAATGAATTAATATTTTTTTGATTATAAATATATTTCTAAAAATTACTAATTAAAATATAATAAAATTGTAATTAATAAGTTTAAAAATCCAAAAACATAAAAAGTAGGTCCAAAAAATACACATCATAGAAATTGTAAAAAAAAGTTTTAAGAACTCGGATCGGAAGGAAGCTTCGACCTTATCGCAAGCATAAACTTCGCAAGTTCTTCATCTCTACGTTTGTTCTCAAGTTTATGTTCTTCCATCATATTGTCGAGAATTTGGATGCGTTCATCTTTATCTTTACGGGCTTGCGCGAGAGCAGGATCGCGCATATACCTTTGCGATGATGATGATGAACGATAACCGGATACTTTGGCTAGTTTTCCTACCCCAAAGATCCGACTCTTGGTCTTGGAGTTTCCTGAAAATTGAAAACAATTAGTAAACAAATATTAAATAATTATATAGTTGTACTAATTTAAATTAAAAGCATAATTATCTCTAAAACAAATTGGTTCATCATTTCCGTGGAGACTTCTGTGGATGCCCCATCTCTATCTGCAGGTTGGCTTGAGATATAGTCGTCACGCTTCTTCTGAGAATATTTGATCACCACCTTAGCTACCCCATCTTGAATTTGTTTAGTCTTTTTGTTGGTATGCGTGTCTTCCATCACCGTTAAGTGATCGTGAGTCACACTATCTCTAACCGCCTGTTAGAGAAAAAGTAAAATTAAAATAATCTTTTATGCGGGAATAAAGAAAATATGATAATAAATTTGAAAACTTACAAGTTGTTTCCCAGGAGTATAGAAGCTTGTTGATCCCGCGTTGTGCGTTGCGATCCCTTTTCCATTTCTATTCATTTTTTGGTTTTTGGAGTTTGTTTCGGAATTCGCCTTTGTCTCGGGTTGCGCACAATAGAGTTGCAATCCTTCGAACACCTTTTCGTTTATCCCCTCGGTATTTTTCCGGCAACCCACCTTTGCTTCCACTCGTTAATTGTGTGGCAATATTGATACGCCGCTTCCTTGTCGAACTCCTGACGGACCTCGCTTGTCAATTGTGGATCCCAATTAAAGTCTTGCTACATGATTAAAAAACATGTAAAATTAAAAAAATATATATATCCATGTTAGTAATTATTGAAAAGATATGTAGATCTTATCGCAAACTGTTTGAACCACATGTCTTGTTTCTCTTGTGGAATTGACGACTATTTCGGGTATGGTATTTTGAAAAGTCCATACATCATCCGTAAAATTGATTTGCTTATGCCGTTTCCCGATTCTTCGGACTTACCAAAAGTTTAATCAAAATATAACAATAATATCCAAAAAAAGAGGTCTAAGACACTTACCATGTAGCATTCCCGATATACTCGGGATGGAGTTTTTGGATTCGCTCTCGTCCTGGTTGAGAGACAAAATCTTCAATCGACATTTGCAAAGGAGGTGCGGCGGATGAGGGCGACTCCGGAATGTGAGTAGAGGGGGTTTGTGACTGAGCCCGGGAATCACTTTGGGTGGAGCGGCTACGACGTCGATACTCCTCGTAGTTCCTTGGAAAAAAACAAGTTAATATGATTAAAATTTTAACAAAAATCCCAAAACTTCTAAATCACAATTATAATTATAAAATAATATTAATATCATTCTCAAACCCGTAATCTAACACAACTCAAAAGAAAATTGTCAAAATTATCATAAACTCAATAAATGACCTTACAAATAAGAACCGAAAAACTATATAATAATTAAAAAATGCTACAAAAAATGCAACAACAATTAAATGTTTTATTTGAATTATTTTCATATTTTCATATAAATCCGAATTAAATTTTAAAAAATAAAATCCAAAATTCATAAAATATCATCTTAAAATTTGAAACCAAAATAAATGCAAAACAATAATTCTAATTATAGATATATAACAATTACAATATATTAAAAATTAATTTATTTTAAGAAAATTAAATCATTAACCCAATGTTCAAAATTTTTATAAACTTTCAGAAAAAACACTTAATCTAACTTATCTATCAACTAATCTAACATAATCAACACCTAATCTAATATATGTCAACAATAAATTCTAACTTTTGGGTTTTAAATCCTTTCTAACCACCTAATCTAAAAAAATTCACATTCCCTATCCTAAAGTCTCAAATAACCATGGAAAATATAAATGAAAAGGAGAAAACTTACATTATGTAAATTGCTTGGTTGATGTAGTGAGAAAAACAGGTATAGGAGAGGCAAACAAGCTAAATCGGCGACTGGAAGGAGCAAAATCGACGATTAAGAGAATTTGCAATTTCTAGATTGTTCGGTGGCTGAGTGGGGGAAGAAGAAGGGTTTTGTATATATAAACCTATTACAGACGGAAATATTTGTCGGTAATCCATCGGTTCCCGAAATCAAAATAATTAAAAATTAAATTCCTGCGGGTTCCCAAAATTTTTGGAGAATGGTTAGCGGGGGAAAAATTGAGTTCCGCCAGAAATCTGTCGGGAAATTCCGTCGGATTCCTGAGGGATATCGATTTAAAATCAATTTAAATTCCCGACGGATCCGTCAGTTAATTTGTAAAAAATAAGATAATTGCGAATCTTTTATGGAAAACTTCTTTTAAGGAACACTTACAAGTTTCCATTAGTAAATTATCATTAAAAACATGTTTCTTTAGGTAAATTATCATTAAAAAAAATATAAGTTTTGAAAATTAACATTATGTAAGACTTAGTAAATTGATAAGTATATATTAAAACCTTTTCATATAACTATATCAAATTTTGAAAAACTCAATTTGTAGTTATTTAGTGGGTTTATAAGGTCTGTTAGTGTTTTAAAACGTTAACAATTGTGTTTGTGAATGCATTAAGTTAAACCAATCATCTAGAAACCGTCGGGAATCCCTTAGTAATTGCCGACGGATTCGATGGATTTAGTCAACTTATAACCCAAAGATTGCCACGTCATATGTATCTAGATGTCCGACGGATTCCAGACGGATTTAGAAAACCAAAAACCGGATGAGTGCCACGTCATATGTATATGGTCCGTCGGGAATACCCGAGGATGCACGATTTATGTAGATCTATGATAAATTGTATTTCTACTTAAGTTTCCAAATTTATTATTTCGAAAATAAGTTTTCTAATCTATTTAAACAAAAATTTATTTGTTGTCAAAATTAATCAGATTACAACATAAATATATTTGATTTCAAAAATATGTCTTTTAATTTATTATTTTTAGTCAAAAATCAGATAAGAGATTTATTTAATTTCAAAAATAACACAACACAAATTTATTTGATTAAAAAAATAAGTTTTCAAAACAACAATAGTGTTTTAATTATTTCAAATTAACCATTTATTAGTTACTCCGAATCTGTTGAATAATTAGAAGAAATTGAGTCATCGTCTTCAAATTCTCCAATAGCTGAATGCACTCTTTCATCTCCAAATATGGTGAAATCAACCACAAGATCAACATCAAGTGAATGCTCAACTGAGGTCATCTGACAACTTTCGTTTGCTTGTAGAGGATCATGAACCGCAACTCCATATACTTGACCTCTTGGGTTTATAGACGTCACTGTGATCCATGGGTCGTTTATGTGCGTAACTCTTAGGTAACGAATATAGCATACCTATATCATTAATTTTGAATAGTTAATTACATCGTTTATAATGTTTTATAACTAGATGTAAAGAAATGAGCATACCTGCTCTGCTTGTGATGCAAGGATAAAAGGATTTTATTTTAATAACCCCTGTCTTGAATGTATTGATGTAACACCGAATTGGTCAACTTGTACACCACGACCAACAAACGGATCATACCAATGACAGAGAAATGCAATGCACCTCAAGTTCAACATTCCGAGGTAGCGAACTTCTAATATCTCTCTTAGGATACCGTAGTATACACCATCACCAACTTTAGACGATATACCATAATCAATTGCTGTTCGCCTATTTCCATCCTCTTGAATCCTAAAAGCATATCCTCTCGTGCAATATCGTGGATATGATGTCGCAATATAGTTTGGCCCGTTGGAGATCTCTACTAACCATGTTGGAAATGATTGACTTTTCAAAATTCCATCTGATACCTATATAATTTAAACCGATGGTTAATTAATATATTGTTTAATTAAAATTATTGATACCAAATTTACTTTTGAAACTTACATAATATTGCAACCAAGACGCGAAATCCTTCTCTTTAAGTTGTTCCAATTGATCATCGTCCGTGTACTCCAGATAGTACGAGCGTACTACAACCATGTAAATCCTTTATAAAAAATAACAAATCATGTAAATACTTGGTTATAGTTGTTGATTTATTCAATTTAAATATATAATTAAGAAATTTTTTATACGTACCTCTCATATTCCAGAATATCCTCACTGTTGGTGAGAATATACATATGCAAATGAGTATACTCATGATCTGATAGTTTTCGACTCTTTCCTTTTCCACTTAGACGTCCAATTTGAGTAAACAAGGTTGGGACGTATACAAGATACGTTGGTCGCTCACCTCCATCATCATGGCGAGAAGGACGTCGACTCTTTGTACGGACTCCCAATGGAAAGTAATATTCCGCAAAATGTGAGGATTCTTCATTAATGCTTTGTGACACTATAGAACCCTCCACTTTACTTAAGTTTTTTACCTTTTTCTTCAAGTGAAACATGTATCGCTCAAATGGATACATCCATCGGTATTGAACATGACCACCCAATGTTGCTTCTCACGGAAGATGAATAGGAAGATGTTCCATAACATCAAAGAAAGACGGTGGAAAAATCTTTAAGTTGATGGATAATTAAACGGGCATATTTGGTTCCAAATTACGAATCCTGTCAACAGTAAGTGATCTCATGCATAATTTCCGAAAGAATGCACCAATCCCTACATAGTAAGCAAATAAAATATTAATATATTAATATAAGTTGATGGATAATTAAAGTGTTCACAATAAATAATGTACCTGCAATTGCTTGATGGACGTTTGTTGGCAAAAGATAAGCAAAGGCAAATGGAAGGAGTCGCTGCATAACAAGATGGCAATCATGACTCTTCATTCCTATAAACTTTCCTTCTCCAATATCAACACAATTACGCAAATTAGATGCGTAACCGTCGGGAAACATTACATTGTGGGTGATCTAATCGAAGACGCTTGCTTTAAAGGCGGATTTATTCGATAGATTGGAATTGGAAACCTCCCGTTCGCCATTACCTCAAGCTCTGGTCGAGAGCAAATATCTACCAAGTCTAATCTAGACTTTAAGTTGTCCTTTGTCTTCCCTTGGATGTATAGGACGGTGTTCATTATGTTGTCAAAGAAGTTCTTCTCAATGTACATGACATCAAGCTTATGCCTCAACAAATGGTCTTTCCAATACGCTAAATCCCAAAAAATGCTTTGTTTGTGCCAATTGTGATTTACACCTGCACCGTCAACAAGATAATGCCCATTACCACCGACGTGAGGAGTCCTTGCTGCTCCAAAATCTCTGAACGGAAACAACATACTTGAACCATCTACGTCAGGAGGTGAATCATCATACACTATCTTATTCTTCTTAAACAAATTCCTGCTACGTCGATAAAGATGATCAGGAGGTAGAAATCTTCTATGACAATCAAACCAACATGTCTTTCGCCCATGCCTTAATTGGAATGCATCTGTGTTATCTTGACAATACGGGCACAATAATCTTTCATGTGTGCTCCACCCGGATAACATACCATATGCTGGAAAATTACTTATGATCCACATTAGTACTGCACGCATCTGATAATTATTTTGAGTCGATACATCATATGCTTCAACTCCTTGCTCCCATAACATTTGCAATTCATAAACCAATGGTTGGAGGAAGATATCAAGTGATCTCTATGGATGATCTGGACCGGGAACGAGAACTGATAGGAAGAAAAACTGGACCGGCGACGAAAGCACAACGATGGTGGCAGATTGTAAGGTGTTACGATTACCGTTTGTACATAATCCTAGGTATACGTTGGGTCGCTCAAACGCAAAATCCGGATATAATGACTGAAAATGTTTCCATGCTTCTTTATCTGAAGGATGTATGATCTCTTCTTCTCTTCTATGCTCTGCATGCCATCTCATTGCCTCAGCGGTACGTTCAGATTGGTATAACCTCTTCAACCTGTCTGTTAACGGTAAATACCACACTTTTAAAAGGGACTCGAACTCTCCCACTTGTTTCCTGAAACCGTGGTTTGCGACACCATTTACAACTTCTTTGGTTTTCGTCTTCTCTCCAGTAAATCATACAATTGTCGATGCACACATCTATTATATGATACGGTAAACCAAGACCAACAACCAATTTTCGAATCTCGTAATACAATCCTGGTGAAATATTATCTTCAGGCAAGATGTGTTTCACAAAATCAGCTACCGCGTCCACACAATCCTCGACCAAATTAAAAATTGCCTTTATCGTCATCAATCTACTTGCCGATGATAAAGGAGAATGACCTTCTCTACATCCTTTGTAAAGCGGTTGCCTAGCCACGTCTAACATTCCAAAAACTTTTGTGCTTCTAAATTAGGTTCCTCTATCCTATATCCATCATCACCAAACGACTTCATATTTTCACTATACGCATCATTTACCATCTGAACTGTACCGACACTAAAATATACTTCCGTTCTAGGTTCTTCTAACCTATTAGCAACATATGGTTCACTAGTACTAGCATTATCCAGTCGTTCTCCATGGAGAAACCAAATCTTATAACCCGTCATAAACCCATTGCAATACAAATGACTCCACTCTAAATCAATCTTAACATTATGGGAATTCCGACTAGTAGAACATGAACATTTTAACTTACGGATTTTCTTTGCTTCCGATTGCTGACAGGCCAATTCCATGAACTCGCATACACCTTGTGCCTATTCGTCTCTTAGTAACTTTGACTCTGGATCCATCATCGGTTCATCCATGATCTATAATAAGGAGAAGAAGACATTTTCTTTTCAACGTTTTTATATTTCAGAAAAAAACGAATGTAATTAGAATGAGTGTGTTGTTGGATAGAAGACTGTTGTTGGGAATGAGTGTGGATGCATATTTATAGGCGGCTTTCGTTGGGAATCCGTCGGGATATTTGTCACAAAATAAACATGCAATTCCCTCGGTATCCCATCAGTAATTTCCTACGGTATTTTGTCTGTCGGAAATCTGTCAGTAATAGCCATGTTTTCTTGTAGTGCTTGTCAGTAATAGTCTGTCGGAGAACACAAATGTGAATCTATGGCCCGTGTTCACTTTCTAGGAGAACGATACAACATGCAAACGAGCAACACTGCTTAATCTATAAAATCCGACTTAAGCCAGCTCGAGGATATCCCATACCATTTCTTTTGGAGTTTATACGAGAGAAGCTAGGAAGATGGTATTTTAAAAGGCGAGTGATATGCACAAATATAATACCCTAAAAGTACTAAAGCAGTAGTTGCAGTATATTAGAGGTCGAACCACAAAGACTCAAGATATCACTCAATAGATTTCAGAATTTGAATTAAGCTAAGCAAAATCAATGTAATTAAAAATACAACAAACGATTAAAAGCAGTTTGTAAGATCAATGGAGGAAAACGCTAAGCCTAGGAAAATTCACCGGTAAATCAGAATTGCAGATCAAACAGATTGTCATGAATAAGTTCAGCATCGTTCTTGAACTTGAAACACGAATATAAAACCAACCAACTTTCGCTGCGAAGATTATCTATGTCTAAACCTAGAATCCCAAATTTCTTTGCAAATCCTATGAATTCAAACAAGCATTAATGATCAGGTTCAATTGTTCACAAAATATTAAACCAAATTTCTTTGCGAATAGATATTTTGCTCATCCAACACTAGTTCATGAAATTAATCACACTTTCGTGTCAATTAATCAACCTAATATGAGATTCTAGGTCGCGAAGCTAGAATAAGCAATAATCACAAGTCTAAATGAAGAACTCTATGGATTTTCTCCCAACAATTCAGTTCAACCTAACAATTCATCAAACACCTTTGAATAACCCTAAACCTAACAAGGAATCTACTCAGACATGGCGAATGAACATCATGAATAAAATAAATTGCATTAAAGAATAGAGTAGAGAGTAACAAGAGGGTTCCCAAACCTTCTCCCAAAACTCTGCTACACATCTCTATCTCCGGGTATGAGTCCTCTCTCAAAAGTGGCTGAAAAACCTAATTATATCCTCAAACATGTTTTCGGCTTTATTGTAAATAATAAAATCTTTTGGGCCAAAGAGCAGATTCTTCAAACTTGTAGAGAGTCGCATTCTGTTCCTTGGATGTCGGTATTGACCGTTACCAAAAGTGGTATCAATCGATAAAGAGGCAGCGAGTCACGTTCCTTCCAAATGTCAGTATCGATCGACACCAGGTGGTGTCAGTCGATACATAGGCTTCATATTGGCTCCCGAGCTGCTTGATCCATGTTCTGCTCTAGAATGCTCCAGAAAGCTTCAATAAATCCAATTCAGCTCCAAATGTACCTAAATCCTGAAAAGACTCTAAAACACTCCAAAAATACTAGAAAGACTCAATAAAAAGGACTTATATCATGGTCAAAAACGGGTAAAAACCATGATACATCAACGTCCCCAGACTTAGCCTTTGCTTGCCCTCAAGCAAACAGAAAACCAAACCAAAGGAAGAGGTTTGGAAACACGGAGACTCACCTTTCTTGAAACACTGCAATGACCCTTTTTCCTTATGTCTTCTCATTACTTCACCAGTTTCAAATCTAACCACCATGCACTTCTCCATAGACATTCGCAGTTCCCTAGACTTCACACATTATTTCACAACATTATCCATAAAAACTGTCAATGCCAGTTTCATCGCTATGATCAATGTTTAAGAACCTTCTAGGCTATTTCCCATACAACATCATGACAAAAGAACCACCCAAAATTCACTCTCTTCTTTTCTGGTATTTAGTTCCTCTCCCCCAGACTTATTTCATTTCATGCTCTTCCTTTTTTATGTGCACATACACATCGAGGTTCGATACGCGAGTATTGATGGTGTTTGCCACCAAATCCCCGGTTCTTCTCCTCTCTATGTATCAAAGGCATAGACAAATAGTGGTATCACGGGAAATTTTCCTAACCTCGCTTCCAACCTTTGTGTGATCATTCCTAGAACCTTAGCCTCCAATGTCGAGATCAGTAGATGCCGCCTGAATAGCGCATCTGCTACAACATTCTCTTTGCCCTTCTTGTACTTGATGATATATGGAAATGATTCCACATACTCCATCCACTTGGCATGGCGTTTCTTGAGTGTAGTCTGACCTCTCAAGTACTTCAATGTCTCATGATCAGTGTGGATGACAAACTCCTTTGATAATAGATAGTGCTGCCACGTTTCTAAAGATCTGACCAAAGCGTACAGCTCCTTGTCGTAGGTTGGGTAGTTCAGGCTAGCTCCACTTAGCTTCTCGCTGAAGTATGCTACTGGACGTCCTCCTTGAGTGAGCACATCTCCAATTCCTAGTCCTGAAGCATCCCACTCAACCTCAAAAGTTTTGTCAAAGTTAGGCAGAACTAAGACAGGTGCATTAGTTAAAAGAGTTTTAAGGTTGTTGAAGGCCTCTTCTTGGGCTGGTCCCCATTTGAAGGCTATGTCCTTCTTGATCACGGCTGTGAGAGGGGCAGCTACTGTGCTAAAGTCTTTAACAAATCTCCTATAGAAGCTTGTTAGTCCGTGGAAGCTCCTCACGTGGCCTATGCTGGTTGGTGTAGGCCAGTCTTGTATAGCTTTGATCTTCTCTTGATCCACCTGCAATCCCTGAGAACTTACAACAAAACCTAGGAACTACTTCATCAGTGCAGAAGGAACACTTCTTAAGGTTCCCATACAGGCCTTCCTTTTGAAGTGTTTCCAAAACAGCCTCTAGATTAATAAATGTTCTTCAATTGATTTGCTATAAATTAGAATTTCATCGAAATACACTACTACAAACTTACTGATGTATGCCCTTAAGACATGGTTCATTAACCTCATGAATGTGCTGGGGGCGTTGGTGAGACCAAATGGCATGACCATCCACTCGTACAGACCTTGCTTGGTTTTGAAGGCTGTCTTCCATTCGTCTCCTTCCTTCATTCTGACTTGGTGGTATCCGCTCCTGAGATCAATTTTAGAAAACACATTAGAACCAGATAGTTCATCAAGATGTCTTACACCTAGGAATGGGATGCGGTATTTGATGGTGATGTTGTTGATTGCACGGCAGTCCACACACATCCTCCAAGTCCCATCCTTCTTGGGCACTAGCAGAACTGGGACGCACAGGGACTTAGGCTCTCTCTTATGTAGCCTCTCTCCATTAAGTCCTGAACCTGTTTCTCCAATTCCTTGGCCTCTATCGGATTCACCCTGTAGGCTGGTCTGTTGGGCAATGGTGCTCGGGAACTAGATCGATCTGATGTTCGATCCCTCTTTGGGTGGTATATCCAACTGGTATCTCTTCAGGAAATACATCCTTGAACCTGTTAAGTATGGAAGTGATCTCTGGGGAAGAACTATTTCCTGTGATCCTGTAAGACAGACATCTCTAAACACCATTAGTAGCACCGTTTCTTTATGTTCTAGAGCTTTATAGATGGTACTAGGAGTAATGTAGAGGTTAGTCTTACTTACCTTAGCCTCAGCAGCAAACTTAGACTGCATATCATGTATCTCTTGAGGCGACAATGGGGGAAGCTGAAACTTGCGTTTCTGAAATGTGAGGGAGTGGGTGTTGGTACGACCATTGTGCAAGACTTCTCTGTCGAACTGCCATGGGCGGCCGAGCAGGAGGTCTCTTACTTGCATGGGAACTACATCGCACAAAACCTCGTCCTCATACTTGCCTATTCTGAAAGGCACTTTAACTTGCTCCTGGATTCTGATTTCGGTGTTAGAATCTAACCACCTTAGTCGGTATGGTCGCGGATGGGGGCTTGTCTTCAATCCTAGCTTATCAACAAGAACTCGACTTGCAGCGTTAGTACAAGAACCTCCTTCTATAATTAAACTACATACCTTGTTCTGGACTGAACACCGAGTAAAGAATAAATTCTCTCTCTGGAGGGTGTCAGGACCGCTCATCGCACTTAGAGCCCTGCAGACTACTAGCATGTCGCCTGCCTCCGGATAGGCTATCTCCTCCTCTGAATCAGCAACCTCTAAGGTCTCCTCCTCATCTTGGGATTCATACCCTCCCTCTTGTGTGAGGATCATGACTCGCTGGTTGGGGCACTCCCTTGCATAGTGTCCTTTTCCCTGACACTTGAAACAAGTTATATCTCTAGCCCGAGGATTAGGAACAGAAGACTTACCTGGTTCCTGGCGGTTATTTCTAGGCGCCTCATAGGCTGGTCTCCTCTCTTGAGCATTCATTGCCACAGCTTTACCTTTGTCAATGCTACTAGGCTGTGGTGCACTCCATTGGTTCCTAGGTTCTGGTGCAGTCCATTGGTTGGGTCTAGAGTGGCTGGTTGCTGCAGCCTTCTTCTTGATTCCCTGTTCTGCCTGCACAGCTACATGCAATAACTCATTAAGATCATGACAGGGTTGGCGTTCTACCTTTCTGGCTATGCGATCATTGAGTCCGTCAATGAAATGACCCGTGAGCACTTCTTCACTCTCATCTAAGGCCATCCTGTTTCTGAGCTGCTCAAACTCTTCGAAGTACCCCTCCACACTATTAGTCTTTTGGGAGAGTTGTCTGAATTGTCGCTGCATCTCTCTGTGGTAGTGGGGTGGAACAAACGCGTCCTGAAGTTGAACTTCATGGCTGCCCAAGTTGTGATCTGCTCGAAATTGTTTCTCCTTCGGTCCTGGGTTTCTCGATCCCACCAAGATAGGGCGTGGTCTGTGAGCTGAGCTGAAGCAAGGGCTATCTTCTTCTGGTCATTGTACTCGTAGT
Organism: Crucihimalaya himalaica; assembly: GCA_004349715.1. NCBI lineage: Eukaryota > Viridiplantae > Streptophyta > Magnoliopsida > Brassicales > Brassicaceae > Crucihimalaya > Crucihimalaya himalaica. The sequence continues at coordinate 195,632 of SMJT01000023.1, read as the reverse complement.
AGTCGAAGATGTAGTCCATGCGCCTCTCCCAGTCCAAGTAAGCTTGCGGATTAACTCTTCTTGCAAAAGTAGGAACATTTAGCTTTAAATCCTTGTAAACTCGGTTCACTTCCCTTTCTGGTCCGGGGTGATGAGCATGCTGGTTTCTCCTCCTTGTTTGGGCGTCGATGGTGTGGTCGCTGTCTTCGTCGTCGGCTTGCTCCTCTTCTCGGGGAAGCTCTAATCGTCCAACTCGTTGTTCGATTCTCCCAATTTGAGCTGCCAAGTCATTCTTCATGTTAGCAAGAGCTTCTAACAAGGCAATGTTAGGGTCAGCGTCTACTCCGGCCATTGGTATCTTGTTCCTACAACCACTTGAAAAAGCGATCAAGGGACTCGGGAAGAAAAGATACAAACTAAGAAAAATAAATGTGAAAAAGACAACTAAACCTATGATTTAAAAATAATTAAAATACTAACCAAAATAAACCACAAAAATCAACTTAAACCAACAAATATAATTAAACCAGAAAATTAAAAAAATAAACCAACGAAAATTACTAAACCAAATTAATAAACTAAACCGATCAATTAACTTATCCTAAACCAAAAATTCGAATTTAAACTAACCTAGCACAAAAAAAGATCGGAACCACTAATCCTAACAAGATTTCGAAATCTAACTAGCTAACAAACTCGACAACACAACAACCTAGGCCTAACAAAAATCGAGACTTAAGCTAGACCTAAAAAACAAAAATCGAGACTTAAGCTAGACCTAAACGACACACACAAGAACAACAAACAAATAAGAGAACGACTAAGAAACAAGAAGCAATAAACAACGAACAGAACTAAGAAAAGACCAACGATCCGAACTCAACCTAACAAGAATCGACTACTCACTAAAACAGAACTGAACCTAGCACAGACTCGACAAGGACTGAACCTGAAAACTAAACAACGAACGACAAAAAGAACAAACGAAGCAAACACAAATCACACTAACACAAACAAGCAAACAGAAGAACAAATCAAAGAAAGAAAATGCAAATGAACAAAACTGACTTAACAAGAGATGACTAAACGATTAAGCAACTAAACAACAAAACAAAGGAAACAAATGAAAGAACAAACGGACTAAGCAAACAGATTAGCGAATGAACAAGCAACAAAACAGATCGACACTAAGAACACAAATCAAACGAATGAAATGAGATAAGGAAAAACGAATGAGCCTGGTTCAGGAGCTTTAGCTCTGATACCAAATGATGTATGAAGCGATGGTGGTCTAGGAAGGTTGGATTGTGGTCTCAAGCCTTCTTTGTCGATGAAGCGAGAATGAAAGATCAATGGAGTGAGGTGCAACGGACATATGGTTGAATCAAGTGAGATGATCGAATGAGATGGAGATGGGCGAGTGAATGATTCGATGACTAAGGCCACGAACGGATGAATGAAGTAGATGAGGTCGTATGAGTGAATGTGAGGATGGACGTGGATGCAATGAACGGATGAAAGAGTTGGATCGAATGAGGTGGTGTGATGAACGAATGAATGGATTGATCGTTTGATGAGATGAATGGATGAGTGCATCGATGGTAGAGGATAGATGTCGCCACACAAGTGTGTTTTCTTGTGATAAGACTGATCTTTAGGTCGCCTTGATATCACTCACAAGGAAAGCTAGAGATTTAGGTTTTCAGAACTCTTTCTCAGAGAACGATGAAAAGAACTGCGTTATTTTATTGATGCCTAAAAAAATGATACACGGCTGCTAAGGAACCTTATAAAGGGGCTCGTGCAGCTGATGCCTTCTTGAGCGAATCCCTAATACATATTCTAATCTAAAGTCCTAAAAACATAATGAAATAAATGCATAAAATAAATACAAACTATGAAATAAAAATAACCCTAAGCTTCTAATAAACCTGCAAAATGAACAAACACAATATAATGTAAATAAACACATACCTTGGACAATTTTTAGAAGCTAAGAGTGGGCTGGTCAAAATCTTCGATCTCTGACAAATCTCTGACAAATCTCTGACAATCTCTGACAAATCTCTGACAAGCTTAGACGGGCTGAATTGAGAAAAACATCTTCAAGTCTTGAGCCTCTTGAGTCTTGGTCGAATTCTTCATGTCTTGAGCTAGGAACCTTGAACAGCCTTGTTGAATAAGCCTCTAAGTCTTCGAGTTCCCGAACGAGTTCTTGGCGGCTCTCTCATTGCAGTAATGTCTTGAATAGCTGGATCATCTTCAAAGTCTTCTATAGGAATCTCGATGTCCTCATCATCCAGAATCGCCTTCATTTGTCTGTTGGAAACCTCAACCTGCCCGCTCATCTCAGGATGATAAGGAGTAGCCACGCGATGATGTATACCATATTTCTTCAGCAACTTTTCGAAAACCTTGTTAATAAAGCGAGTGCCACCATCACTTATAACGATCAGAGGTACGCCAAATCGAGGGAAAATAATGGTCTTGTACAGCGTTAGGACCACCAAAGAATCATTGGTTTGACTAGCAATTGCTTCCACCCACTTGGAGACATAGTCCACAACAACCAATATGTACTTATTCTTCCGTGACGAAGGAAAAGGGCCCATAAAATTGATGCCCCAACAGTCAAAAACTTTGACCTCGAGGATAAAGTTCTATGGCATCTCATGTCGCTTACTGATCTTCCCTCTCCTCTAGCAGACATCACAGTGCGAGATAAAGGCATGAGCGTCCTTGAACATCGTAGGCCACACAAAGCCTGCTTGAAGAACCTTGGAAATTGTTTGAAAGTAGCAAAGTGGCCAGCATATTCAGACCCATGACAATGATACAACACCTCTGGTACCTCAGACTCTGCGATACATCTCCTGTACATCCCATCAGAACAGTGCTTGTACAAGTAAGGTTCATCCCAGAAGAATCTCCTTACGTCGCGCATAAATTTATTCCTATCAAAATTCTTGAGGTGCTATGGCTCATCCTCAACAGCAAGGTAATTGGCTATGTCAGCGTACCATGGTCGAGTAGGAGTAGTTACAGCAGCTAGAAACTCCTCAGCATAAGAGTCACTCGTAGTCAAAACAGCTTCTTCAGGTGTAGGGTATCGACCGATACTGGGTGGGTATCGTTCGATACTGAGGCTCTGTACGCAAGAAAATTGCAGATTCTCGGCACGAACACCATGAATCTTAGTCTTGATGAAGTAAATCTTCTACTCAGGTAGGGAATCATCAATAGGCACGACTTCATCGATCCTCATCCTCGAGAGATGGTCTGCAAATCTATTCTCGACTCCCATTTTGTCTTTAACTTCAATGTCAAGGCCTTGGAGCGAAAGAACCCAATGACAGAGGCGAGGCTTTAGATCCTTGTCCTATAGCAGATATTTGAGAGCAGCATGGTCACCTTGCTCCCAATCAAATAAGAGCGAAATTTCTCAAAAGAGAAAACAACGGCGAGTAATTCCTTTTCTGTAGTGTTGTAGTTCCTCTGAGCATCATCCAATGTTCTCCTGGCATCATCCAGTGTTGTAGTTCCTCTGAGCTGCTTGGGTGAGATTCAGATCTTATCAAAGAGATTGTCCGCATCACAAGTTCACACGGTTCAGTTGCTTGGTATTTTCTTCCGAGGGATTGATTGGAGATATCAGATGGCTCTGGATGCTGCAAGCAATAGTAATTTCAACACGAGATATCCCGAGGATGCTTATGTGCTGATCGAGAACTTGGCGTCTAGTAATAGCACTAAGAATGCAGATTATGAGGGGAAGAAGCAGAATGGGAACATTGATGGATCGCAGATTGCTAAGGTGCACGCAAAGCTGGATTCAGTGCACAACTTATTGATAGGCAAGCAGCAGAAGGCCGTACACTTTGTTGATGGTGTCGAGAATATATATGAGGATGAAGCAGAGGACGTTAACTACATTGGTGGTAATGGTTTTCAGAATCAACCGTATCAATTCAATAACAACCGAGGTTTCACCAATAATGCTCAGCGAGGAGGATTCAAATCTGATTTCAAGCCCTCAGGTTTCGGAGCAAACTCCTTTACCCAGAAACTGATACAGAATTGCGGCTACACTCGCACTTACGGGAGTTCATCTTACCAGACCCCGCCACCCAAGACTAAGGAGAGCAAGGTTGAATCCATGCTTGAACATATTCTTGAGGGACAACAAAAGATGACTGTTGATTTCAACGGGAAGATGGACGCCATGTACATCAATTTGAATGGAAAGATTGAAGCCCTTAGCATTCATCAGAAGAAGCTGGAAACTCAAGTTGCTCAGACCGCGGAAGCAGTTAAAAGACAAGATGGTTTTCTTCCAGGGAAAACAGTGAATTCGAGGGAACATGTTCATGCTATCACCTTGAGGAATGGAAAAGAAGTCACTCCAGGAGTGAAGAAGGCCCATACTGCAAAGAAATTTGTCAATCTTGCTGTAGATGACGACGATGGGACTCCCAAAATCACCCCAATATCGACCGATACCAGTCTGTATCGATCGATACCTATCCAAAGATCTGCCAAGGATGTTTCAGAGCCACCTGCATCTATCGACGCTAGCCTAGAAGTCGAGAAGAAACAGACTGTGTTGAGTACAGGCAGAATCTACGTGCCCAAGATACCTTTCCCTCGACCTCCTACCAAGACCAAGAAGGAAGTGGAAAATGACAGATGTAAGGCAATGATAGAGAAGTTGATAGAGGATTACTCATGAGTGCAGTGCGATCCTGCTTAACAAGGTTCCAGAGAAGCTGTCAGACCCAAGAAGTTTTGTGTTAGACTGTACAATTTTTACAGAAAGATTTGAGCGCTCTCTCTGCGATCTTGGCTCTAGTCTCAACCTTATGCCATACTCTGTGGCTAAGCGAATGGGAATGACAGACTTCATGCCTACTAGAATTTCTCTGATTCTAGCTGATCGCTCAGTTCGATTTCCCGAGGGATTACTCGAAGATGTTCCGATAACGATCGAGGACTGCTTAATCCCAACTGATTTCATTGTCCTGGACTACGATGCAGAGCCAAATGATCCACTCATTCTTGGAAGACCCTTTCTAGTAACAGCCGGAGCTCTGATCGATTGTAAGAATGGGAGGATATCTCTTAACATCGGTGATCTGGTCATGACTTTCAACATGGAGAGGATGATGAAAAAACTGACAATTGATGGGCAAACGTTCTTTGTTGAATCTTACAGCGACATATCTGACGAGTACTTCATGGAGATACATCCTGAGAATCCGCTAGAGGGAGCGCTGGTTTGTTCAGCTGACTTTGAGGTATACTCGAGTGATGTTGTTGCTGGATACGCCATGATGCTTGAAAACAGTCGAGAAGCATCGATCGATACCACTGATAGTATCGATTGACACCATCCGCCTCCACCTGAGGAGTTGGTCGTTACGTCTAAGCGAGCCGATTCATTTGGTGACTGGAGTGAGGCGAGAGTTCCTAAGATTGAACTTAAACCACTCCCATCCAATCTAAGGTATGTTTTTCTTGGTCCAAATTCCACATACCCTGTTATTGTCAATTCTTCTTTGAACAACGCAGAGATCGCCTTATTGTTGAGCAAGCTGCGCAATTATCGCAAAGCTCTTGGATATTCTCTTGATGACATTTCAGGTATATCACCGGACATGTGCATGCATCGGACTCATCTGGAGGACATGTTGAAAGCTTCGATCGAGCATCAGAGGAGGCTTGACCCGAATCTGAAAGACGTTGTCAAAAAGGAGATTATGAAATTTCTAGAAGCAGGGATCACCTACGCCATCTCAGACAGCTCTTGGGTTGGTCCAGTTCACGTGGTACCTAAGAAAGGAGGGATCACTGTGGTGAAAATGAGAAGGAAGAGCTGATCCCAACAAGGACGATCATTGGACACCGGATGTGTATTATCTACAGGAAGCTGAATGCTGCAACAAGGAAAGATCACTTCCCACTACCAATCATCGACCAGATTCTGGAGAGGTTAGCAAGTCACCCATACTACTGCTTTCTCGATGGGTACTCAGGTTTCTTCCAGATCCCGATACATCCGGATGATTAGGAGATGACGACATTTACATGTCCTTGTGGCACATTCGCTTACAGAAGAATGCCATTTGGATTATGTAACGCTCCAGCTACTTTCCAGAGGTGTATGATGTCAATCTTCTCGGACATCATTGAGGAGTTTATGGAGGTGTTCATGGATGACTTTTCGGTTTGCGAATCTTCATTGAAAGTCTGTCTAGATAACTTGTGCAAGGTACTACAGAGGTGTGAGGAGAAGCACCTGGTCCTTAACTGGAAGAAGTGTCATTTTATGGTTCAGTAGGGTATTGTTCTGGGAAACAAGGTTTCTAAGGCTGGGATCGAGGTTGACAGAGCTAAAATTCAAGTTATGACGAGCATTCAACCACCACAATCTGTGAAGGACATTCGAGCTTCCTTGGTCATGCCGAGTTTTATCGACGATTCATCAAGGACTTCTCCAAGCTAGCCCGCCCACTAACCGCCCTTCTATGCAAGGATATCACTTACGATTTCACACCCGAGTGTCTTGTCTCATTTGGGCAGATTAAGACGGCAATGGTCAGTGCTCCTGTTGTTCAACCACCAAGAGAGTGTGGGAAAAGCTTACAGAAAAGGAACTCATTGGGCACTCCATTGTACTTGATACTAGTGAGCAAATCCTCGAACCTCTCGATGTGATCCATGGGATGCTCGTGAGAAAGACCGTGAAAAGGATGCTGACCCACAAGAGTGTAGTATGCAGGCTTAAGCTCAAAGTCATTCCTCTGAAAGGTGGGAATACGAATTGCAGACCGATTGGCATAGAACTGATCGGGTTAGTTGTACTCTCCAAGCGTCATGGCGCGATTAACCAGAGCATTCCCAACGTTCCCACGCACAACAGGTGGGACAATTTCGTTGGCTACTAGTGCAGGGATAACGATGTTCCCCTCTGCATCAAGCCGATGTCCTTGCTCACTACACAGATGACCTTCCTGGTCTCTCAGAATTCTAGCCTCATCGTAAGCAAGCACAATAGGATTGTTCATCTCTGCTTGCTTCTTTTGCTTCCTGTTTGCGCGCTCCAATTCAGCTAGTTCCTTGATGGATAGACTAGTCAACTGCTTGTTCTTGTTCCTTCTGGTTTCACGATTAGGCATACACCTGAAACACAAAAGTCAAAACACGTAAGTAACAAAATTTAAAAAGAATTACGACGAGTATCGACTGATACAAGATGTGTATCGATCGATGCTCGACGAATTTAGTCAAAATTCTAAGCTAAAATCTAATGGCGCAAATAGAGTCCCCGATAGCGGTGCCAAAATTTGATATGCTCAAATATAATACCCTAAAAGTACTAAAGCAGTAGCTGTGGTATATTAGAGGTCGACCACAAAGACTCAAGATATCACTTAATAGATTTCAGAATTTGAATCAAGCTAAGAAAAATCAATGTAATTAAAAAAACAGCAAATGATTAAAAGTAGATTGTAAGATCTATGGAGGAAAATGCTAAGCCTAGGGAAATTCGCCGGTAAATAAAAATTGCAGATCAATCAGATTGTCAGGAATAAGTTCAGCACCATTCTTGAACTTGAAACACGAATATAAAACCAACCAACTTTCGCTGCGAAGATTATCTATGTCTAAACCCAGAATCCCAAATTTCTTTGCAAATCCTATGAATTCAAAACAAGCATTAATGATCAGGTTCAATTGTTCACAAAATCCTAAACCAAATTTCTTTGCGAATAGATCTTTTGCTCATCCAACACTAGTTCAGGAAATCAATCACACTTTAGTGTTAAATAATCAACCTAATATCAGATTCTAGGTCGCGAAGCTAGAATAAGCAATAATCACAAGTCTAGATGAAGAACTCTATGGATTTTCTCCCAACAATTCAGTTCAACCTAACAATTCATCAAACACCTTTGAATAACCCTAAACCTAACAAGGAATCTACTCAGACATGGAGAATGAAGAAAACATCATAAATAAAATAAATTGCATTAAAGAATAGAGTAGAGAGTAACAAGAGCGTTCCCAAATCTTCTCCCAAAACTCTGCAACAAATCTCTATCTCCGGGTATGAGTCCCCTCTCAAAAGTGGCTGAAAAACCTAATTATATCCTCAAACACGTTTTGGGCTTTATTGTAAATAATAAAATCTTCTAGGCCAAAGAGCAGATTCCTCAAACTTGTAGAGAGTCGTGTTCTGTTCCTTGGATGTCGGTATCGACCGATACCATAAGTGGTATCGATCGATAAAGAGGCAGCGAGTCACGTTCCTTCCAAGTGTCAGTATCGATCGACACCAGGTGGTGTCGTTCGATACATAGGCTTCATATTGGCTCCCGAGCTGCTTGATCCATGTTCAGCTCCAGAATGCTCCAGAAAGCTTCAATAAATCCAATTCAGCTCCAAACGTACCTAAATCCTGAAAAGACTTTAAAAGACTCCAAAAATACTAAAAAAACTTAATAAAAAGGACTTATATCATGGTCAAAAACGGGTAAAAACCATGATACATCAGCGAGAAGACGCTATGAGTCTCATAAAAAAAACATAAAATGGGAGTTAAATATTTGCTAACTATTCCTCAGCATTATGCTGACCAGATGACTGTCGAACATATAAACGGTTGGCGATTTCACGTTACAGGAGGACATAGAGATTGTATAGTTGATATCCAACATCGAACATGTGGATGTGTGTATGATGTTGAGAAAATACTTTGATCGCATGTTATTGTTGCTGCTCCTGATCTTAAAATGGATGTGGTTGCCCTCGTATGCCCATCATACACAAAGGAATATTTGTATGCGACGTACGCAAGCAAAATTTTCTCCAAAACTATCGATATCAAATAGCCTGAGTTTGTCAAGGTTTTCCTTCCACTGGTCTGGCGTCCTCTTGGATGGCAGAAGAAGTCAAGGTGGCAAACGTGGCTCAAAATTGCAAGCAAAACTACGCCAAAACCACGGAAGGTTCATAAGCAATATAGTTGTTCAAAATGCAGGCAACCTGGACATACTCGCGATAACTATGTAAGTTAAAATATTTGGTTGTGATTATTGATTTATATTTATATGGCTCAAGGCATTTTTGAGGGGACTGTGTTTTTAATGTTACTTAAGAGTTTCAAGGTTGAGGGAAAGTACTCTTGAAGTCTCCAGAGAAGTCTTTAACTAGGAGTTTACGCAGATGAAGTCTCTAGTAGAATTCTACACTTGAAGTCTCCAGTAGAATTCTGCACTTGAAGTCTCTTTGAGAAGTCTCTAATTGGGTGTTCAGTACGCAGATGAAGTCTACAAGCGAAGTCTACTCTTGAAGTCTCTTGGAGAAGTCTCTACCTAGTTGCGGGGTCTCCATATGAAGTCTTCACGGGAAGTCTTCACGCGAAATCTACTTTTGAAGTCTCCCTGTAAGTCTAAAGTTAGTGTTCGAAATCTCCAGATGAAGTCTGACGAAGTCTCATACACACTTTGCAATTTACAACTTTGTAATTTACAATTTATATAATTATGACAAGTTCTTTGTGGTTTTCAATTTCAAACTTTGTAATTCAATTTTTGTGGTTTTATAACTTTGCATTTCATTTAACAAAATCCAGGTTACAATCATAGATAATAGTTTAGGATTTGGGGATAAGAGTTTCAATTTAAAATAAAAAAAATAATACAACCTTAAAATTTATCCAAGTGCAAAACTTAATTATAATAATACCAAGGTCCAAAACTTAATTATATTCAGTCATATCTCGTGCCTTCTCATTGGAATGGTCTTGATCGGTGATGTAGACTTGAGCAATAGATTCCACGAACTTATCTCCTTCACCCAACTCTAGCTCAGTGAACATCTTCACAAGAGCCTCTAATATTGTGGTTATGTTGTTTACAGGGTTCCAGTAATCAGGTAGGAGCATCTTCAGGAGATATTCCCGCGATCCATGACATTAGGGGTGGTAGATCGCGGTGGTGAAACCAACCTATATTAACCATATGAACCGTCACGATATTTAAAAAATCAATTACATGAAAAAGACTTATTCTAATGCCGTTTACGAACGAAATATATTGTGCAATAGATTCCATAAATGAAATTAAACATTCTCTATGTGCCCCTATGTGTTTTACTAATTATTAAACATGTGTGCGTTCCCTAAGTTCCAGAGGCAGATATGAGCATGTGCAAATGCACATTTGTATAGGGCCAATATTAAACTAACACAAAATCTGATGTATTGTAGGGCACAATTTTTTTAAAAAATTACATGTAAAGTAAAGCAATATTTTTAAAATTGAACAAGGTCGAACCAAATTTTCCATATTTAGTAAGTTCCATTTGTGTAACTGGAATATGATCAAAACTTACATGTGGGGGTTTCAGCGGGCACTCTACCAGAAAATAAATAGACACTTTGCCAAGAGGGCCAAAGATCACACCCTCCGAATGGAAGATGTCATCGACCACATGTCCTAGCTAAAAGAATTTGGTAAGAAATTAGAAGCTTGCATGTACTGTAATCTCTTAAAAAAACATTTTTGGTGAATGTTCAGACATATTACCTGCCGCGAAGTGAGTCTGCGGATTCTTCAAGAAGTTTCTCAAACCTCTTTTGATGATGGTTCTCAAACCTCTTTTCAAGAAGTTTCTCAATAGTTTGGCAACTCAGTAATAGTGAAAGAAAAGTAGGTTGCGTGTTTTGAAGGGAGTAATAATGATAAGAAGCGACGTTTCACAAAGGTTCGCTTCTTTTCGTGTGCTTCTTGCGACCTCAATGGAGAAGTCTGTATGAATACTTCACATGTGAAGTATGTTCTTGCGACCTCAATGGAAAAGTGTGTGTTGGAGACTTCCCTTATGAAGTCTCACACAATCTAGTAACTATAAATCTGACATCATAAAAGGGACAGACGAAGAGACTAAACTAAAATGGAATTTGAAGATGAATAAAGATTGAAGATGTGTTTCGACGGTTGCGATTCCTAAATCTGTGAATCAAATAAAAGATAGAATTAGATACAAAAAAAAGAGAACCGGTTCAGAGAAAGAGTAGAGATAGGTGTCATTGTAGAGAGGGTGTCATCGTATGGTGATTTTCTGGCGAGAATTCCTAATCCACGGCGACGGTTTGGTGAAAGAGTGAGGAGAGAGAGTCATCGTTTGGTGATGAATAGCAACCCTAGTAGACGGTTACGTCTTGGAGAGTCGGCGTTTTGTCGACGGTTACGGTTCATAGAAAGAATAGAGAGTTGGTGTTTTGTCAACGGCGACGGCGACGGCGACGACGAGCAAACTTTAAAAGACAGAGTTTTGTGTTTTCTCGCAGGGAGGAATATCGATTACCTATGATGGCGACGATCGTAAGAGAACGAGATAGAGTGTCGGCGTTTGTTTAGAGATTACCGGCGACGTTTGGTGATTCGGATTGAGATTTTTTTTGTTTTTTACCCAAATTAATTATTGATATTTTTCGAAATTTTTTTAACCCAAAAATATTGGAATTTTTGAAATTAAACTTCTCTAACGAAGTCTAAAAAGTCGGTTTGTCATACTTAACAGACGAAGTCTCTTAGCAGACTTCACCAAAGAAGTCTGTAAACCCTAAATTTATTCTAATCATTAACAAAACATTAAATTACTAACTAGATACACTGAACACCTTGAGTTTTGAGTCCATTCATAATAACTTCGTCTTTGCCGTTTCCGATATCCCAAAAGCCATTATTGAACATACATAATGATTGAGCATGAGCATGAAGTCTGAGCGTGAAGTCTCTGAATGAAGTCTGCGTGTGAAGTCTGTGCATGAAGTCTGCGTGTGAAGTCTGTGCATGAAGTCTGCGTGTGAAGTCTGTGCATGAAGTCTGCGTGTGAAGTCTGTGCATGAAGTCTATAGTCTATCATTTTCAGACTTGATTTGGAGACTTCGCATACAGACTTCGCATACAGACTTCACCAAAGAAGTCTGTAAACCCTTTTTTTTTTTAAAGTCACGTCTAGTCTTAACGACTTCGTCTTCTCTGTTTCCTGTGTTTTCAGTTTCCCATCTATTAATCACTCCACCTCCATAGACGAAGTCGTTTCTTCACTACTTTTATCGCTGCAACACCAAAAAAAGATATCAAAAATAAAAACCCACAAAAAGCTCACATCAAAAATAAAAACCCGATGGATGCTTTCAACTTTCTAGCCGAAGCCAATGAAATAGCGAATGGAAGCAAAACAGATTGACGTTTAAAGTCAAGATTCTTCGCTCCTACTCTTTCTCCGTTCTCAATGAAGGTCCTTATTGGTCCTACGTATTAGTAGATGAAGCCGTAAGAGATATTCACTTAGGCTTTAAGTTTTACATGCAAACATGCAGTCACATGGATCTGACAATACAATAATTTGGTGATATTTTTTCTTATGTAGGGAACTAAGATGGAGTTGATGATTACTCCAGTACATGTGCCAACGTTCTCTGGAATGGAGAAGTATGAAGGGCACTGGATTGAAATACACAAAGTAGTAGTACGGCCATGATTTGTAGGGTTCCGTGCAACAAAGTCTTGATTTGTACTTACAATATTGTCTACAAAGACTAGAATCCGGAAAATCGATCCTTTGAACACAAGCACTACTTGGAATTTTTAAGTTTGACCAAAATCCGTGACTTCAAGACCAAAACAAACGTTGCTATAGGTATGTATGCAAATTTGTTAAACCATAATTTATATACATGTAACTTTTTTAACTGAAGGAGAACACTTATGATGTAGATACTCTAGGAATGATATGCAGCACCAGTCCCCTTCAAGTGAGTCCACATGGCCGTGCACATACAATGAGTGTGTTTCACATTAAAGATGCCATGTAAGTTTAAACCAAACAATAATAACACCATGACAAAACTAACATTATTGTAATTTACAACCACCTTTTATTAATCATAATAGGGACAATATGCTAAAGTGTATGGCAACCGGCGAACACGCTTATAACTTCTGGAATGACTTTAGGAACATGAGAGGTGGAGAGGTGATTGTGGTGCTTAAATTATGGAGGATCAATCCGTTCGCGCGTAAGTGTGTTATTCACATCAAAGATGTCATGTAAGTTTAAACTCACATTATCGTAATTGATCTCGACAATACTAATCTAATTCACATAGGTGGTGATGATGACACTTGGCTGGAAAAGGCTTATCGGACATTTTGTTCAATCCAACGATGGAAGAGGTTGAAGATTTGAGGGACGACTTCGAGATGTTTGATATGATAGCTGCAAGATACAGTACAATTGTCCCTAGATAGATAATTTATCTATCTAAATCTCTGTTTAAGAACCTAAGTTTCAATTATTTTAATGTTTGTTTTGGATTTATATGAATTTCATACTTTTACAGAGAAGTCTACGCTAACAAAATGTTACAGACTTCATACACGAAGTCTACTGTGAGACTTCACCCTAGACCCAAGAAGTCTGAAAGCCCTAAACTCTAAAGTTCGAATGTTTTTTTCACTTTTTGTTAACAAATACTAACATTTGACATCAAAATAGTATAATATATCCAAAATCTAACAACTATATAAAGAATTACCATTTTATACGAAAAACATATAAAACTAAGTCTAACCCTAAAGATATCTACATGGATTCTTACCCATTGGCAACCCCTAAACCTATTATGCCTCACATGGTTTACATCAAATGGCTTAGTTTTATGAAATTTTATTTTTAAACATTTGGCTTTGATTTAAAATAATTTATATTTCATAAATTTTGTTTGAAATATTTTTTTATCATTTTTTTAATTTAAATTTCAGATTTAATCATGGTTGCAGACTTCGCTAGTGAAGTCAGCGACTGTTTATAGTTTTCTAAAAAATGATCAACATTACAAGCTTTAATTTTATGAAAGTTTCTGAAATTTTAATTTATAAAGTTCATATTTGGATAATCTTATTTTCTGTAAAAGAAATTGCATTAAAATTATTTTTTTATTAATTTCCTAATTTAAATCTAAGGTTTAATTACGGTTCAGACTTTATGGTTGTCATGGACGAAGTCTAGTATGAGACTTCGTTAATGAAGTCTGAGGGAGTTGATATATCATGGTTTTTACCCAGCCATGATATAGGTCTTGTTTTCAGAGTCCTTCTAGTGCTTTTGTAGTCTTTTTGAGTCTTTTCAGGTTTTAGCACGTTTGAAGCTTAATTGAAGCTTTTAGAGTATTTTGGAGCTTTTTGGCGTCTGTTGAATAATTTCCCACCGTTGGATTGAGCTCAAATTTGGATACAAGACAAATCAATGGATTAGCTTTCATTTGCAAGTGGTTTGAGGCCATTCTAATGGTGCGATCAAAAGTTGTGCGAGTTTTCGTGAACACAGTCCAGTCTGGCGAGCACAGAGTCCTGGTGTCGACCGACACCAACCCAGTATCGATCGACACAGACTGCAGGAAAAGAAAACACGTGATTTTACAGAAGATTTTATTATTTGAAGATTCTGCTACTTGTCCAGAAGATTTTATATTTACAATTAAGCCAGAACGTGTTTTAGCATTATATTTAGGGTTTTAGCCACTTTTAGAGAGGAAATTGGATTTTATTGATTATTCGGGTTTTTGAGACAGGGAGAGAAGTCAGAAACTCGGTTCCTGAGAGAGAAGATTTCGATTACTCTTTACTCTACTCTTTTATGCAATCTATTTTATTCATGATGTTTGCTTCATTCACCATGTATGAGCAGATTCCTTGTTAGGTTTAGGGTTATTCAAAGGTGTTTGATGAATTGTTAAGTTGATCTGATTTATAGGAGAAATTCAATAGAGTTCTTCATCTAGACTTGTGATTACTGCTTATTCTAGCTTCATGACCTAGAATTTGATCTTAGGTTGTTTGATTGACACGAAAGTGTGATTGATTGCCTAAACTAGTGTTAGATGAGCAAAAGACCTATTTGCAAAGAAATTTGGTTTAGGATTTTGTGAACAATTGAACCTGATCATTAATTCTTGTTTAGATTCTAAGGATTTGCAAAGAAATTTGGAATTCCAGGTTTAGACATAGACAATCTTCGCAGCGACGGTTGGTTGATTTTACATTTGTGTTTTCAAGTTCAAGAACATGGCTTAATATCCTCCTTACATTCTATTTGATCTGCAATTATGATTTTACCGGAGAATTTCCCTAGGCTTAGCATTTTTCCTCCATTGAATTTCCAACTTTTATATTCTGCTGTTTATTTCCTGTATTATTTTGTTCGCTTAGCTTAATCCGATTATATTTCTATTGAGTGATTTCTTGAGTCTTTGTGATTCGACCCCTACATACTGCAGCTACTGCTTAGGTACTTTTAGGGTATTAATATTGAGCATATCAAATTTTGGCGCCGTTGTCGGGGACTCTAAATTCGCCATTAGATTTTAGATTAGAGTTTCAACTAAGTTTGTCGTATCGATCGATACCAGCTGGTATCGGTCGATACTCATCGTAATTTTTTTTTTTTTTTTTTTTTTTGTTACTTACGTGCTTTGACTTTTGTGTTTCAGGTGTATGCCTAATCGCGAAACCAGGAGAAACAAGAGCACTCAGCTAGTAAATCATTTCAACGAGGAACTAGCTCTTTTGGAACGCACAAAAAGGAGAACAAAGAGGCTAGCAGAGATGAACAATCCAGTGATTTTGGTTCGTGATGATGCTGGAGCTTTGAGAGACCATGAGGGTCAATTGTGCAATGAGAGGGGACAAAGACTTGATGGAGATGGAAACATCATTGTCCCTCCAGCTGTTGTGAATGTTGTGGTTGATCGTGGTAGGACAATTGGTGAGTACAACAGGCCTGATCAGTTCTATGCCAATCGAGCAGCGATTCGTGTTCCTGCATTTCAAAGGAATGACTTTTAGCTGAAACCAACATACTTCACTCTTGTGGGTCAGCATTTTTTTCATCGTCTTCCTCATGAACACCCTATGGATCACATTGAGAGGTTTGAGGACTTGGTCACTAGCATCAAGTACAATGGAGTGTCCTATGATTTCCTCTTCTGTAAGCTTTTCCCATACTCTCTTGTTGTGGATGCAGCTTATTGGCTGAAGCAGTTGCCTCCGGGATCGTGAGCACCTGGGAAGAGACGAAGAACGCATTTCTGAACAACTTCTACAACGATGCGAGATCCGAGGAGTAAAGGAACAAGATCTCCCAATTCTCTCAGGGAGCAATAGAGGCATTTAAGGCTGCTTGGGTGAGATTCAGAACTTATCAGAGAGACTGTCCACATCACAGGTTCACACAGGTTCAGTTGTTGGGTATCTTCTTCAGAGGGATCGATTGGAGGTATCAGATGGCCTTAGATGCCGTGAGTAATGGGAATTTCAACACCAGGTATCCTGATGATGCTTATGTGCTTATTGAGAACTTGGCATCTAGCAATAGCACTTAGAACGAAGACTTTGAGCGGAAGAAGCAGGCTGAGAATTTGGATGGATCGCAGATTGCTGAGGTTCAAGCCAAGCTAGATTCAGTGCACAATCTCCTGATGGGTAAGACGAAGAAGGCTGTACACTTTGCTGATGAGGTCAAGAATTTTGAAAAAGATGGAAGTGGAAGACGTTAACTACCTTGGTGGTGCTGGTTTTCAAGGTCAGAGATTTCAATACCAGCAGAACAACAAACCAGTTGGTTTCAGAACAAATCAGTATCTATAGAAACCGATGCAGAGCAGCGATTACACTCGCACCTACAGGAGTTCATCTTACCAGACTCCACCGCCTAAGACACAGGAGAGCAAGGTTGAATCCATGCTTGAACAGATTCTTGAGGGACAGCAGAAGATGACAGTGGATTTTAATGAAGATGGATGCCATGTACATAGATCTGAATGAGAAAATCAAGGCTCTCAACATTCATAAGAAGATGCTGGAAACTCAAATAGCTTAGACTTCAGCAGCTGCCAAGGGAAATATGGTTCATGCACATAATGAACACGTCAATGCAATCAAAACCAGAGGTGATTTTGAACCTGATACGTCAGTGTCGATCGACACCAGTGCATATACTTTCATCGAGTGACACCACTACCTGTGTCGATCGACACCAATCTGGTATCGGTCGACACTCCTCTTAGACTGAGGCAGAAACGACACAGGTGAGCAGTGTCGATCGACAACCCTTGCAGACTGAGCTAAAAATTTCAAAAACACCGAGGATTGTAAAGGAACGTGTCTACAAGCCTAAAGTGACATATCCTTTACCACCTAGACATCTCAGAAACCCAATAACTGCAGAGAAGTTGCTTGCTTTTGAGAAGATGGTGAGGAAAGTTCCTAATAACATCTCATTTGAAGAAGCGGTGGAAAACCGCCCTCTGCTTGGTTACTTCCGAGATTGCAGAGAGACTGAGGAAGAGATTAAGGCACTCTTCATCAAGGCAAGAAGTACACCACCTCCAATGAAGCAGTTGACTAAAAAGGAAGACCCAGGAAAATTTTCAGTTCCATGCTCTATCTTTGGAGTTGAATTCAAAGAGTCTCTCGTTGACTTAGGGTCTAGCGTCAATGTCATGTCAAAGGCAATTGTAGAGAGATTGGGAGCTGATATTTGATCTCCTAAGATGCCTCTTAGATTCGCGAACTCTTCCACCTCGCTCCCATACGGTACAATCCCTGATTTGCTCGTTAAAGTAGGAGATTGTCTGGTTCCTACTGATTTTTAGGTTGTGGAAATGAGTGCAAGATGTAGTACACCTTTGATTCTTGGAAGACCGTTTATGGCTGCAGCTGGTGCGATTATGGACACACCCAGTAGGCGAATCTCATTCTCCTACATTGACAAAAAGGGTCTACTACAAAGCCATTCCTACTAGAGGATCTCCCACACATGTCTCTTGCATCACTGTTGTCACAGGAGAGACGTTGGTGATTGATCTGTTGGACGAGCCTTATGATGAACCAACTGTCATAGATGTTTTAGATGGCCCTTCTATCATCACCAAGAAAGACATCAAAACAGCTACGACAACAAAGAAAGTGCAAAACAAAGGAGTCAAGGGTGTTACCCATGTGACTCTAACCCCTCAGAAGTGTGATGGAGATACGATTGATTATAAGGTGAAGTGCAAGGGAACCTCAAAACCATTCTCTAAGGTTAGAGTTATCCTCCCTTCAGAGCTGAAAGAGAAAGGAAAGGATGTTGTGGAGGGTATGTTGAGCAGAACTCTGAAGCTGGAGATGTCTGGTTGTGGAGCTTACTTTGGGGTTAGTTCTCAACCCTATCTTGACTGATAGTTGAGCCCCAACACGGTCAAGCTAATGACATTAAACAAGCGCTTAGTGGGAGGCAACCCACTGGTAAGTCTGTATATAAGTTCTTTTATTTCTTTTGTTTTTGTGTTTTTGGTTTTGCGTTTTGCATGAATCAGCAACTAAGGAGCGATGAAAAGGAGTCCCTGTGTCGACCAACGTCTGGTATCGATCGATACTAGTGCTGTGTCGATCGACACTCATCACCATCTCGGGTAACTTCTTCGATTTTCCCCAATTCACACAGTTCCTTTGATTTCTTTTGCCAACTCTAGACTAGGTAACAGTGAGGACAGTGTTGTTTAAGTCTGGGGGAGGTAGTTGCTGACAACGTGTTTGTTTTTCTTAGTGTCAGTCGTTTTTGAGTCAAAATTTGTTTTATTGAGTCAAAACCTGTTGGAGATTACGATCTTTTTCTTGAATCTATTGTTCTGACCTTGCTTTTGAGTGACCAGTGTTACAGAATCAGTTCTAGATCGACTAATGAAAAATCCAAAGACTGACCAGTTGACTAGAAGACACCCATGTCTCCAGCAGAGTCCTTCCAAAGCCTAAGCCAAATTATTGCACTTCATCGTTGTGGTTAGTGTTTATAGAGCCTAATTCATCATTCATATCTGACAAAGGAACTTATTTGTTTTAAAATAATGGTATACCTCTCCCTTGACACACATTGGTAAATAAGATGCATAAAAGATGAGATGATTTCTGCCGAGTAGAGGGCTAGGAAAATTTCCAATGATTCCATTATTCTACTTGGATAAGGAATGATCACACAAAGGTTGGAAGCGAGGGGTAGGAACATTTCCCAGGACCCCATTATTCGTCTAAAGCCTTTGATACATTGAGAGGGGAGAACCGGGGATTCGGTGGCAAACACCATCAATACTCGCGTCTCAAACCTTGATTTATATATGTGAAGCTAAAAAATAAAATAAAAATAAAGAGAACATAAAAAGAGATAAGTCTGGGGGAGAGGATAAACAATACCAAAAGTGTGTAATTTGGGTGGTTCTTTTGTCATGATATCGTATGAGGAAAAGTCTAGAATGTTCTTGAACATTGGCTGCAGTGATGAAACTGGCGATGAGGGTTTGGTTGGATGATGCTGTGAGATAATGTGTGGAGTCTGGGAAGCTTCGAATTTCTACGGAGAAGTACATGGTGGTTAGATCTGAAACTGATTAGGTGATATCTGAAAAGCTTGGGAAAAAGGTCATTGCGATATTTCAAGGACAGGTGAGTCTCCGTGTTTTCAAACCTCTTTCTCTAGTTTAGCTTTCTGTTTGCTTGAGGGTAAGCAAAGGCTAAGTCTGGGGGAGTTGATATATCATGGTTTTTACCTGTTTTTAGTCATGATATAGGTCTTGTTTTAAGAGTCTTTCTAGTGTTTTTGTAGTCTTTTTGAGTCTTTTCAGGTTTTAGCACGTTTGGAGCTTAATTGGAGCTTATGGAGTATTCTAGAGCTTTTTGGCGTCCGTTGAATAATTTCCCACCGTTGGATTGAGCTCAAATTTGGATACAAGATAGATCAATGGATTAGCTTTCATTTGGAAGTGGTTTGAGGCCATTTTAACGGTGCGATCAAACGTTATGCCAGTTTTTTGTGAAGACAGTCCAGTATGGCGAGCACAGAGTCCTGGTGTCTACCGACACCAACACAGTATCGATCCACACTGACTGCAGAAAAAGAAAACACGTGATTTTACAAGTTTGAAGATTTTGCAACTTGGCCCAGAAGATTCTATTATTTACAATTAAGCCCATAACGTGTTTTAACATTATATTTAGGATTTTTAGCCACTTTTAGAAAGGAGACTGGATTTTATTGATTATTCGGGTTTTGAGACAGGGAGAAAAGTCAGAAAATCTATTCGTGAGAGAGAAGATTTTGAACCCTTGTTACTCTTTACTCTACTCTTTTATTCATGATGTTTGTTTCATTCACCATGTCTGAGTAGATTCCTTGTTAGGTGTAGGGTTATTCAAAGGTGTTTGATGAATTGTTAGGTTGATCTCAAATGAAAGGAGAAATTCAATAGAGTTCTTCATCTAGACTAGTGATTACTGCTTATTCTAGTTTCATGACCTAGAATATGATCTTAGGTTGTTTGATTGACACGAAATTGTGATTGATTGTCTGAACTAGTATTAGATGAGCAAAAGACCTATTCGCAAAGAAATTTGGTTTAGGATTTTGTGAACAATTGAACCTGATCTTTACTACTTGTTTGAATTCATAGGATTTGCAAAGAAATTTGGAATTCTAGGTTTAGACATAGATAATCTTCTCACCGACGGTTGGTTGATTTTACATTTGTGTTTCAAGTTCAAGAACAGTGCTTAATATCCTCCTTACATTCTATTTGATCTGCAATTATGATTTACCGGAGAATTTCCCTAGGCTTAGCGTTTTTCCTCCATTGAATTTCACAACTTTTATATTCTGGTTTTATTTCCTGCATTACTTTGTTCGCTTAGCTTAATTCGATCATATATTCTATTGAGTGATTTCTTGAGTCTTTGTGTTTCGACCCCTACATACTACAGCTACTCCTTAGGTACTTTTAGGGTATTATATTTGAGCATAACACGCGTGGAGGTTAGAACTGTAGTTGTGGTTTCTGTTTTTTTTTTTTTTTGGAAATTAAGGGGTTAATGTAATTTCCCTATCCTGGTGCTCTAGTTTTGCATTTGTTTCAATTTGGGGTTTAGTTTTGCATTCAAAATCAATTTTGGATCTAGTTTTAGCAATTCCCCCACAATATTTTGAACGTCATTGTCTTTTCAAAACTTTTTTCTTAGTTTTCGTTAGATTACTTATACTTCTTGGTGAATTTTGTTATATTCGCTCTTCTTTTTTATCTTGACCTTCTAACAGTCATTTCGTCACTTAGTTCTAATGCTTCTATGATTTCTCGTCATTTGGTGCTTATTTTTCTTACATTCTTACATGATAATTTTGATTTTCAAATTGATATTCTTAAATATTTTTTTTTTATTTTCAGAAAAAAAAATTAATATTTGAATTATTTATATTACTATTAAAATATTACATAGTCTACTATTTATTATGTTCTTCAATTAATTTAAGTTTATGGTAGTTATAATTAACAATATAATAGATATGAATTAATTGAACACTTTTAATACATTTTCATGTCAAAAAGTTGGTTTGAATTTCAAAAAAGAAAAAATGTTTTCCATTAGTTTTAACAATATAATAATTAATTAATTTTATTTTTGATTTCTTTATCATTAATTATTCAAGTACTTGTATTAAAGTAATAGTAACTTTTTAATAATTAATGGTCATTTTCATTGATTAATAATGTAATAGTAATTAAGAGAAACACAAAATCATGTAGATCCTACAAAAAAGGTGGAATATGCCCGTGTGAATTTAGTTCTCATTTTTTTCTTTAGAATACATACGAAAAAAATCATTTGTTGTTGTATCTAACATTTTAACAAATATCATGCTGTTTTTTTATTTTTATCTATCAATAATTTTTGTTCAATGTAATTTATATTAACAATTTATATTTTTTTATCTTTATTACTTTTAGTCAAAGACTAATCACATGAATTAGAAACAATTGAAAGCTTCTATAATCTTTATAAACACGTGACTACGCAATTATTTTTAAATTTATATTATCCATGCATGGCTTCACGATTGTTCCTTCTGTGTCTTAGCTAGAGCTATCTCATATGCACTGTCTGATAGTTTCTTCACTGTAGAATTAATTTCTTCTGCAAGCTTTTCAGACATGGAGTTTCTTGCCATTAACCTCATAATAACATCACTTTGAGCAGATGAATCCATCAACGACCATGGTACAATATCAGACATTCCAAATGTTGTTACGATCGGCAAAGTTCCAACAGTCTGATCAAGCTCTCAATATCACCAACTAATAATAGATCAAACTTATTATCAGGCCCAAGCATGAACGATGTGAAGCTGAAAGTTTTGTACTTACCTGTCTAGCCTAACCGGTGATCTGTTGCAAGTCGCCAACGTACTGCGCCTGTAGTCACTCACCGAAGATGACTCCTTCAGCGGCTCTACCACCGAGTCCACCAACAATTCTTGCAAAGAGTTGTTGCTTGGAGATGAATGTCAGGTCAACTGATGAAATGAACCACACATCTCATCATTATATGTATTAGGTGAGTATCCACACATACGCGGCCTATTTTGTTTCATTCACTTTTACTTTAAATTTTTGTTTACGTATTGTTTCGAAAGAAAAAAAAAATGTGTTTTTGGTTAATTAATCTAATTTTTTTTTTATTGTATGAAACATTTGAAAGTAGAAAATAAATATATTAGCTAAGAAAAATTAGTCAATCTTTCATAATAAACTATTTTTAAAGGTTTAAATTAAACTTTATCAAATTTCATTTTACTTTTTAACGTATTAACTTTTTTATTTGCAGTGACCGGTTGCACTATTTTTTATCTTTGAGTTCACATATAAAAATAGTTATATATTATGACTTCGAAGTCTCTCTGAAAACCCAAGTCATTTTAAATATGAATAGTATGTACTCTTACCATTTTAGA
The DNA here is from genome assembly GCA_004349715.1 of Crucihimalaya himalaica. NCBI lineage: Eukaryota > Viridiplantae > Streptophyta > Magnoliopsida > Brassicales > Brassicaceae > Crucihimalaya > Crucihimalaya himalaica. The sequence goes on along the minus strand of SMJT01000023.1, from coordinate 172,769 downwards.
AAATATTAACTTCTAAACATAGTTTCGTCCATAAAATATTAGTATCGAATTTATGTGTCTTCTAATATTAATTCACGAGTTCTTTTGTAAAAATATAGCATCAACAAATTTAAATTTTCTTGCTTCTTTTTTTGCTTCTAAGTAAACTACTTAAAGTAAAATAGAGCAGATTTATAACATACGATAAAACTAAAAATAAAATCTTTACAAGAAAGACAATGCAAGCTACTTATATTGCTATCTTTGATCTTACACTATCTCCATCAACCTATATTTTAGCGCATGTAAATGACAAACCCGTTTTTTATTTACCACAAAATATGTGATATTTCTTCCCAAGTATCTTATACAAACATATATATATATATATAATGCTATGTAATTAATTTATAAAAGATAGAAATTTTGAAAATATTTAAGTGTTGAATTAATAAATCACAAAGCATCAACCAAATTCGAAGTGTACTTAGAAAATTAGAAATTCAATAAGCTCTACATAACTATATATATATATATATATATATATTGATGAAGAAAATAATTCAATGAGGGAAGATGAAGAGGCTTGACAAGAAAAAGATAGGTGAAATGAAGACAAGGAAATAAAGATGTAAGAACATATACATCAATGGTATCTTAATAGTTGAGAGACCTATATATTAAAATAATATTTATTATTATTATTTTAGGAGTGTTGCGAGACGCATATTTATTTTATGAGTGAAAGGCTCATGTTCATATATCATTGATGGACATGGTATAAGGAGTGAATGAGTAAAAGAGTAAAAGTCACATGACATTTATTTGTTACTTTGTGAATACGTAAGTCCTAAAATATATTTGAAATATATAATGTTTTTATCATTGTCAAATGATATACAATGTGAAGTAACATATATTTACTTTTAAGTTCATATACATTATACAATTCTAAAATTTATTTACATAATGTATATAGAAAATTAATTTTTATTTCACATTAATTTAAATCAATTGATGCTCATATATCTATTAAAATTTGTTTAAATTGTACAAAACAAAATCCAAAAACGTTAAAATAATTAATTTACATATAAATTTTTTACTGTTGACAACAAAATTATTTTATTAGTATTAGTCAATTCTATCATATCCTTGTATTTAAATTCTTCTTGGTAACAACATTATTTTAATAGTACTAATCAATTCTATCATATTCTTCTATTTATTAGATTCTGAAATTTTTTTTTATATTTAATTAACTTTAGAAAACTTGCAACCTCCAAGGTAATATCTTTCACGTAATTATTTTATTGTTTTCATTTTTATTATTATATTGTGTTTTAAAGTATCATCTCTTGTGATAACTATTATTTATACATTATTTAACTTATGGTGTTTAGTTCAATAAATTTTAAAAATTAATATTATTTTATCAAGATAATATTTTTTATTGTTTTGATTTACTTAATTTTTGTTTTCTAACAATTTCTTTTAGTTTTATTTATCATAATTTCAATAAATATATACATGGATTTAAATGAGCATTTAAATTAAATTTGATTAGGTGGGCGCGTATCACCTCTTGGCGTGCTGACGTGTCATCGTCTGGAGAGAGCTATTTTACTTTTATATATAAGATAAGAATGTAACATTGCTGGGAAGAAACATATTTTTACCAACACATGAAAAACTACCAATCTCGCAACGGTTATGGCCAAACCCAAGAGTCCTTGATATGCTCAAATCTAATACCCTAAAGTATCTAAGCAGTCGCTATAGTATTTTAGGGGTCAATCCACAAGGACTCAAGATAACACTCAATAGATTCAGAAATATGAATTAAGCTAAGCAAAATAGATGAAACTAAGAACAGCAAAACGATTAAAACAGGTAGTAATTCAGTGGGGGGAAAACGCTAGGCTTAGGGAAACTTGCAGGCAAATCAGAGTTATCAAATCAAATCAATTGTCAGGAATATATTAAGCTCCGCTTTCAAACTTGAAACACAGATGTAAAGTAAACCAACTTTCGTTGCGAAGACTATCTATGCCTAAACCTAGAATTCCAAATTTCTTTGCAAATTCTATGAATTTAAACAAGCATTAAAGTTCAAGTTCAATTGTTCACAAAATCCCTAAACCAAATTTCTTTGCGAATAGGGCTTTTGCTCACCAAACACTAGATCAGGCGATCAATCACACTTTCGTGCTAATCAAACAACCTAACATCAGATTCTAGTTCGCGAGGCTAGAATCAGCATTAATCTCAAGTCTAGGTGAAAAGCTCTATAGATAATTCCCTAACAATTAATCCAGATAACTAGTCTGAATCCTCATCATCAACGGACTCTGAAACAAGAGCAAATGTAGCTGTCTCCATTGGTAGCTCTGGTGGGTGGAGGAAATGAAGGAGCAAGGAGCAGACGTCTGGCGCGGCTGTGAACGGCGAGGCTGACTCCCAGCAGAGATGCAGCGCGCATGGTGTCTCAGCAGCAGCTACAGGAGTAGATGGAAGATGGCGTGGTGTGCGGACACGAGCGGAAGGGGCGACCGAACAAGCAGACTCGGGTCTGGATCAAAGTGTAGCCGCGAAGGATTAGTGCCAATGGAGGTGAGAGCGCGGTTGGGGGCTGCACAAAGAAGCTCTCCATCTGTTGTAGGCAGGCACCAGCGGCGAGTGGCCTTCAACCAACGCATATGCTGCATGTGCTGCTCATCATGAGCGAGCGAGTAGTGACGATCGAGCAGGCTGATGTGGAAATGCCAAAGTGCTCGAAGATAGGGGTGAGGAGGCTGCCAACTGACTCAGTCTTCCGTGTTGTGCGCTAGTTGCTACCAGAGAAGGGCTTGGTCTTCAGAGAGACCAGATGATGCGCAAAGATAGCGCCAATGTTGACCGCGAGGTTCAAATCGGGCCACTCAAATCTATCCTCAGGGATTATGTCAACAACTGCCTTGTACAACAACATCAGCTCTGAGATCCTCAACTTGTTCGGCCTTCCATCTTGCATAGGAGAGTGGTGCTCAGAATGCGGGTAAATGCATCGCAGAGTCGGGTGGCGGATATCAATCTGGTAGAGGTCTTGGAGCTGTAGGCGCCAAGACCCAATGGTGTCGCCAAAAGTTCTGTAGATCCTGAAACTGGGAAGGGAGAGCTATCTGCTGAGGATAAGGGTCGAACCCGTAGATAGCGCAAGAGATCAGGTATGGCAGCTTGTAGCGAACCCCTCTGATCAGGAAAGTCAACGTGCCCTCTAAAGCAGTGCGGTGGAACCTCATCTCTATAGTACACTCGAGCGGTGGCGAGGAACTGACAAACGAGGTCTGGGTACAGATCATACTGCCGCGTGAGTAGAGAGTGCCCAGTCCAAATCTTCTCGAGCATGGTAGAAAGATCAACGTCGATGCCTAGACGACGCATGGTGAGAGGATCGATTGAAGCGCGTAGGCAGGATGACAACTCGCAGCCACTCGTTGTAGAACAGAGTGTCGTAGTCGTCCCACTCCCAGCTATTGCCTATAGACGCAGGCCTCACTCTCTGTCTCCTCCTTAGGAAGGCCCTGCCCAATTCGCGTCGAGGAATGATCCTCTTCCCCTCCAACTTAGGCCAGGGGAGGCCGAGCAACAGGTACAGGGGAAGAAAGGAGATGGTGGACGTCGCGGCGCAGGCTGCAGATTACTGATGTGAGCGTCGATGAAGCTCTGACGACCTGTGTCCTCTGTGAAAACCGCCCTTCAAATCTCTGTAGCGATCGCCGATCAGAATGGGCGGTGATGACTCCGGCGTGCCAATGTGAGTCATGAACGCCTCCACCTCGTCTTGGAGACCTGTACTCTTGGCGTTGGGGATTAGAACCGGAAGCGTCATCCTGTCGTGCCTTCTTGGCGGGGAGCCATCTGAGAAAATTCAGAACGAAAACAGAAGTTAGAATGGCTCGTACGTCAAATGAGTGCAGGCATCGATTGATACCAAGGGGTATCGATTGATACTCGAAGATTAGGCACAAAGTTCCGACAGATTGTATCGCAAAACCCATTCTGTTTATAAGGTCGAGTATCGATCGATACCAGGGGTATCGATGCGATGCTCGAGACAAAATCGCAAAGTTCATCACAGATATCACCCAGTTTCCCAATCTATCACCCTAAATTCGAATCCCTAAATCTACTCCACCCTCATCATATCCATTCTCAGCATAAATGTGTCAATTTTCATTCACCTATAGCTAATGATGACAAGAAACAGAGCAAAGCTTCACAACAAAGGAAGCCCCAAATCGAATCTGCCAACACATCTCAAAGGATGAAATCGAGTAAATTACCTGGTAGATCGAAGGTATGATGAATGAAATGACAATGCACTCAAAATCTGAGTGGAATAGGGTTTAAATCGAAGAAAATGATGAAGAATCAAAAAAGTGTGAGAGGGTGAGAGAGAAGCAAGGGGGCGGCGTCGAGCGATAAGAGAGATTGAGAAGATTTAGCAAAGACCCGAGGGTTTAATAGAAAAACTTACTTGGGTGCTGGTATACTATCGATACGCGCTAAGTGGCATCGATCGATGCTCAGCGTTTAGCACAAACTCCCTTTAGGCCAATGGTATCGATCGATACCAAGGGGTATCGATCGATGCTCGTCGTCTGGACCGCTGGTTCCACGTGAAAAACACAACACAAAAACAAAACTAACAAAATCAAAATAAAGCCTATGTACAGACTCACCAGTGGGTTGCCTCCCACTAAGCGCTTGTTTAATGTCTTAGCTTGACATGGAGAACAATCAGGCAGCAGGTGGTTCAGCCAGAGGCACAATGAGCCCATCTGGAATGGTGGCTTTCGCAAATAGTGTTTCACCCTCTGTCCATTGACAAGTGAACTCCTTGCCTTTCAGCAACTCAGCGCAACACTACAGCACCATGAGGGCGGACCTCTTTGATCGTGAAGGGACCTGACCAATGAGAACGCAATTTCCGCAGGAAACAATTGCAAGCGAAGAGTTGTACAGAAGTACCTGGTCATTTGGTTCAAAGTGTCGGGAAAGGATCTTCTTGTCATGAAAGGCTTTGGTCCTTTCCTTGTACAGCTTTGGAATTCTCATAGGCGAGTGTCTGATCTTGTCAACTCATTCAACTGAACTCAGTCGCCAATTGTGCAGCAGAGCTTGATGTCGAAAATTCAGCAGTTTTGTAGCCGAGGCTGGCTTTATGCTCTATCTCAAACAGGAAGATGGTATGCCTTTCCATACAGAAAGGAATGGTGTTGTACCGTAGTGCGTTTGAACGCTGTTCTGTAGGCCCAAAGAGCGTCGTCCAGTTTTCAGCGCCAATCCTTCCGTGTAGCACGCAACCTGTCTTTCTCCAGGATATCTTTGATCTGTCTGCTGGAAGTACCTCTACTTGTCCACTGGTCTGAGGATGATATGCGTGGCACGCGGTGGTTTGTACACCATACTTCCTCAGCAACTTCTGCAAGAGATCTTGTTGATGAAAGTGAGTGTACTCCCCATCAGATGATGACAACTCCTGCGTCTGCCAATCGTGGGATAGATGATGTCTTGAAGCAACTTCAGTGACACGGCAGAGTCCATTGGTAGGAACTAGCAATTGCGCCCTCTACCACCTTAGAAAAACAAGGTCGACGGTGACAGTAAGATTGTAGCGGTTCTGTCGCGATGGGGGAAATGGATCTCATGAAGTCAATACCCCAGAATCAACAGACCTCAACCTCCAGGATGAAATTTCTGCGGCATCCGTGGCGTTTGCCTGATCTTACCATACGTCTCTGACACATACATCCACAATGAGAAAATGAAAGTTGAGCATGCCTTAAACATCGTAGGCCACCAGAAACCGGCTTGCGGAACCTTAGAGACTGTCTTGAATGTAGCAAAGTGCCCGCATGCAATACTCAGAACAATGGCATGTGATAAAAGGATTTCCCGGCAACCTCTGACTCAGCTATACACCTTTCTTGTAAATCCATCAGGAACGTGCTTGTATAAAATATGGCTCATCCCAGAAGTAGCGTCTGACATCCCTCATGAACTTTGCTTCTTCACATACTTCTTTAGGTGCTTTGGTTCTAGATCAGCAAGCAAGTGTAATGGCGATGTCGGCAGGTACCAAGGCCTCAAGCAGGAGAAGTGACTGCCAAAGATTCCTCAAATTCAGAGTGATCTGTAGACGAATCAGGCTAATGGAAGGTCTTGGTATCGTATCGATACAGTGGAGGTATCGATCGATGCTGTGAGCAAATCGTTGTAACTGAGGTCCACAAACGCCGTGAGGGTATTGATCATATCCCATTGATTCGATCGATGCTCGTCTTTCTTCAGCGACAGTAAATCGATAGCAGAACCTCATCTCAAATGAAGCAATAATCTTCTCCTCGGCGGCAAAAATCATCAATAGGAACTTCTTCACTGACCTTCAGCGTTTGAGATGATTGATCTGCAACTCTATCTCTAACTCTCTTTCTTGTCTTTGATCTCTATGTCAAAACCCTTGGAGCAGCAGAACCCATTGACATAATCGAGGCTTTCATCTCCTATTCGGGCAGCAGATACTTAAGAGCAGCATGGTCAGTGTGCACAATCACCTTACTTCCTATCAAATAGGAACGAAACTTCTCAAATGAAAACACGACAGCAAGCAATTCCTTCTCAGTGGTGATGTAGTTTCTTCTGGCGTCATCCAGCGTTCTGCTGCATAAATCAGACACATGCAGCTTCTTGTCCATCCTCTGTCCCAAAACAGATCCAACTGCATAGTCACCTCGCATCACACATGACTTCAAAAAGGAAGGCTCCAATATGGTGGTTGCACAATACGAGCTGAAACCAATGCCTCTTGATCATCTCAAATGCAGTCAAGACATTCTGGTGTAAAATCAAATGTGACTCCTTTGCACAGCAGAGCAGTAAGCGGGCGGGCTAGCTTGGAGAAATTTGAATGAACCTGCGATAGAACCCGGCATGGCCAAGGAAACTCCGAATATCCTTCACTAATTGTATGGCGGCAGGAGGCTTGTCATGACCTGAATTTTTGCCTTATCAACCTCAATCCCAGCTTTGGAGACCTTATGTCCCAGAACGATGCCCGTCTTGGACCATAAAGTGGCACTTCTCCCAGTTCAGAACTAGGTGCTTTCTCCTCGCAACGCTGAAGTACCTTGCACAAATTATCCTAGACATCCCTTAACGAAGACCCATAGACAGAAAAGTCATCCATAAATACCTCCATGAATTCCTCGATCATATTTGAGAGATGGACATCATGCATCTCTGGAATGTAGCTGGAAGCATTGCACAACCCAAATTGCATTCTCCTGTAGGCAAATGTGCCGTAGGGAACAAGTGAAAGTCGTCTTCTCTCCTGATCATCCGGATGTATCGGGATCTGGAAAAGCCTGAGTAGCCATCCAAGAAGCAATAGTAAGGATGACTAGCCAGTTCTTTCCAGCATCTGATCAATGAAGGGCAATGGAAGTGATCTTTTCTTGTGCGCGCATTCAGCTTTCTGTAATCGATGCACATTCGATGTCCAGTGATGTGTTCTCGTCGAACCAGCTCATCTTTCTCATTCTTAACCACTGTGAATCCTCCCTTTCTTAGGAACAACGTGATACCGACTGACCCAACTGCTTCAGAAATGGCATAGATGACTCCTGCCTTCTAGGAGTTTTCAAGATCTCTTTCTTAACCACTTCCTTCAGATTCGGATTAAGTCTCCTCTGATGCTCTATCGAAGCTTTCGACTCGTCCTCCAGATGAATCCGATGCATGCACAGATCTGGTAAGGATACCTGAAATATCATCAAGAGAATAGCCGAGAGCTTAGCGATACTTGCGCAGCTTGCTCAGCAGTAAGGCGACCTCTGCATTGTTCAAAGAAGGAATGACAATCACAGGATAAGTAGGAGTTAGAGCCAAGGAAAAACGTACCTCAGGCTAGCTGGAAGTGGCTTTAGATCAAGCTTAGGAGCTTTCCCTTCACTCCAATCAGGCAAAGAACTGGATTTGGTGCGAGAGACTTGCAGCTTTTCTGGACGAAGGGGCTGGTATCGATCGATACCTCCTGTGGTATCGATCGATGCTCGGGTGGTTGTCAAGAATCATCGCATAGGCAGCCACAACCTTCCGTGGGAACTCGTCTCTATCTCAGCCGAGTAAAACAAAGCTCTCTCAAGGGATTCTCAGGATGCAATCTCAGGAAGTACTCATCTGATAGGTCACTGAAGTGTCAATGAAGAAAGTCTGACCATCGATGGTTGGTTTCTTCAGAATCTTCTCACATATTGAATGTGCAGACCAGATTCAACCCGCAATGTTGGA
>SMJT01000023.1:124040-164431 GCA_004349715.1 Crucihimalaya himalaica | reverse complement strand
AGATCTAATATTTTCATCAAATACCTTTTAAGCAACCCTAATCCTAACAGGAAATCTACTCAGACATGGTGAATGCATAAACATGCATGAAATAGAATAGATATCATAAAATAATGAAATAGAGTAAGAATACAAAGAGGTTCTAGAATTCTTCTCCAAAAACTCAGTTGCAGAAAACTCTATATCTCAGAAATCACAAGGTATCTTTCTGGAGGCTGGCAAACCTAATTAAATAGCTAATCAAAACGTTTTGGAGTTATCTCGAAAAATAAGTAAAACTTCTGGTAATCTTGGGGTTTGTTTCGCGTTCTGGTCACTGGCATCGACCGATGCTGTAAGTGGTATCGATCGATGCCCGGTTCTTTGGTCGTGATTCTCCCAAACGAATGGTGTCGATCGATGCTCCTCAGTGTTCGATCGATGCTGAGCTTATTCCCGAACGGCTTCAACTCCAGATTGCTTCAAAAGCTTCAAAATCCTCCAATTAGCTCCATAACGCGCCTATAACTCGAAAAGAACCTGAAAGACTCTAAAACTAAAGAAAAGACTCAACAAAAAGGACTTATATCATAGCTAAAAATTGGTAAAAACCATGATATATCAACTCCCCCAGACTTAGTCTTTGCTTGCCCTCAAGCAAACAGAAAACCAAAACAGAGAAAAGAGGTTTGAAAACATGGAGACTCACCTTTTTCTTGAGACATAGTAAATGACCCCTTTTCCAAAGCTCCCAGTTGTCACCTAAACAGTTTCAGATCGGACCACCAATGTACTTCTCCTTAGACCATAGGCAATTTCCCATTATCCACTCATTATCTCACAGCATCAATCATACTGAAAACCTTCATTGCCGTTTCATCACTGATGTTGATATTCAAGAACCTTCTAGATTCTTCCTCCATGCGATATCATGACTAAGGAACCACCCAAATTTTATACTTTGGTATTGATTTCCTCTCCCAGACTTATCTCTTTTTATGTTTCTGATTTTAAATTAAGCTTCGCATACACAAATCAAGGTTCAAGACGCGAGTATTGATGGTGATGGCCACCTAATCCTCGGTTCTCCCATCTCAAAGTGTCAAAAGTCTAAGGCGAATAATGGGGTCTAGGAAATGTTCCTACCCCCTCGCTTCAGACTTTGTGTGATCATCTCCTTTCCAAGTAGAACAATGGGATCAACAGGAAGTATTCCTAGCCCTCTACTCAGACGGAAATCATCTCCTCTTTTATTGCATTTTATGTATCATTATGTGTTTAGGGGAGAGGTCTACCATTTTTATCAAACGCATGGGTTCCTTTGCGAGATATGAATGAATGAATCAAGTTCATGAATACCAAAACCTCAGGAGTGAAGTGCAAAATTGGCTCAGGATTTAGAAGAATTTGCTGGAGACATGGTGTTTTCCTGGTCAACTGGTTAGCCTTTGGATTTTCATTAGTCGATCTTAAAACTGGTTTCTGTGACAATGGTTCTCAAAAACAAGGTCAGGACACTGAAATCAAGACAAAGGTTCATAATCTCCACAACAAGTTTGACTCAATAAAGCAAAATTTGACTCAAAAAGACTCAAAAATGGACTGACTCTAAGAAAAACAAACACAATGTCAGTAATCACCTCCCCCAGACTTAAACAACACTGTCCCCAGTGTTATCTAGCCTAGAAAACAAAGAAAACACAGGAACAAAATGGCTTAAAAAAGGTTCAAAGGTACCGTGGGAAATAGTGGGTATCGATTCGATACTAAAGACCGGTATTGATCGATACTGATGGAGTAGCGACCGATGCTTGTCAAGTATTGATCGATACTGAAGTCCTTTGTTGCGATTCTGAAACTCGAAACTGTGTCCTACTGAAGTCAAAAGTTTAGGTGAAGTAACTGTCAGATCAGAGAGCACAGTTAGAAGCAAACATAATCAATAGATAGCCATAAGTTCAACAAAGACTGACAAATATAAGTTCAGAAAAGCAAACATAAACAAAAGAAAAGAGAATGAAAAGAGAAAGGGAAAGAAAACGGTGAAACCCAGGAACAGAAACTAGTCTGAATCCTCATCATCAACGGACTCTGAAACAAGAGCAAATGTAGCTGTCTCCATTGGTAGCTCTGGTGGTGGAGGAAATGAAGGAGCAAGGAGCAGACGTCTGGCGGCGCTGTGAACGGCGAGGCCTGACTCCCAGCAGAGTCAGCGGCTGTGGTCTCAGCAGCAGCTACAAGGAGTAGATGGAAGATGGCGTGGTGTGCGGACACGAGCGAAGGGGCGACCGAAAGCAGACTCGGGTCTGGATCAAAGTGTAGCCGCGAAGGATTAGTGCCAATGAGGTGAGAGCGCGGTTGGGGGCTTGCACAAAGAGCTCTCCATCTGTTGTAGGCAGGCACCAGCGGCGAGTGGCCTTCAACCAACGCATATGCTGCATGTGCTGCTCATCATGAGCGAGCGAGTAGTGACGATCGAGCAGGCTGATGTGGAAATGCCAAAGTGCTCGAAGATAGGGGTGAGGAGGCTGCCAACTGACTCAGTCTTCCGTGTTGTGGCGTAGTTGCTACCAGAGAAGGGCTTGGTCTTCAGAGAGACCAGATGATGCGCAAAGATAGCGCCAAATGTTGACCGCGAGGTTCAAATCGGGCCACTCAAATCTATCCTCAGGGATTATGTCAACAACTGCCTTGTACAACAACATCAGCTCTGAGATCCTCAACTTGTTCGGCTCTTCCATCTTGCATAGGAGAGTGGTGCTCAGAATGCGGGTAATTGCATCGCAGAGTCGGGTGGCGGATATCAATCTGGGTAGAGGTCTTGGAGCTGTAGGCGCCAAGACCCAATGGTGTCGCCAAAAGTTCTGTTGATCCTGAAACTGGGAAGGGAGAGCTATCTGCTGAGGATAAGGGTCGAACCCGTAGATAGCGCAGAGAATCAGGTATGGCAGCTTGTAGCGAACCCCTCTGATCAGGAAAGTCAACGTGCCCTCTAAAGCAGTGCGGTGGAACCTCATCTCTATAGTACACTCGAGCGTGGCGAGGAACTGACAAACGAGGTCTGGGTACAGATCATACTGCCGTGAGTAGAGAGTGCCCAGTCCAATCTTCTCGAGCATGGTAGAAAGATCAACGTCGATGCCTAGACGACGCATGGTGAGAGGATCGATGAAGCGCGTAGGCAGGATGACAACTCGCAGCCACTCGTTGTAGAACAGAGTGTCGTAGTCGTCCCACTCCCAGCTATTGCCTATAGACGCAGGCCTCACTCTCTGTCTCCTCCTTAGGAAGGCCTGCCCAATTCGCGTCGAGGAATGATCCTCTTCCCCTCCAACTTAGGCCAGGGAGGCCGAGCAACAGGTACAGGGGAAGAAAGGAGATGGTGGACGTCGCGGCGCAGGCTGCAGATTACTGATGTGAGCGTCGATGAAGCTCTGACGACCTGTGTCCTCTGTGAAACCCGCCCTTCAAATCTCTGTAGCGATCGCCGATCAGAATGGCGGTGATGACTCCGGCGTGCCAATGTGAGTCATAGAACGCCTCCACCTCGTCTTGGAGACCTGTACTCTTGGCGTTGGGGATTAGAACCGGAAGCGTCAATCCTGTCGTGCCTTCTTGGCGGGGAGCCATCTGAGAAAATTCAGAACGAAAACAGAAGTTAGAATGGCTCGTACGTCAAATGAGTGCAGGCATCGATTGATACCAAGGGGTATCGATTGATACTCGAAGATTAGGCACAAAGTTCCGACAGATTGTATCGCAAAACCCATTCTGTTTATAGGTCGAGTATCGATCGATACCAGGGGTATCGATCGATGCTCGAGACAAAATCGCAAAGTTCATCACAGATATCACCCAGTTTCCCAATCTATCACCCTAAATTCGAATCCCTAAATCTACTTCCACCCCTATCATATCCATTCTCAGCATAATGTGTCAATTTTCATTCACCTATAGCTAATGATGACAAGAAACAGAGCCAAAGCTTCACAACAAAGGAAGCCCAAAATCGAATCTGCCAACACATCTCAAAGGATGAAATCGAGTACATTACCTGGTAGATCGAAGGTATGATGAATGAAATGACAATGCACTCAAAATCTGAGTGGAATAGGGTTTGAAATCGAAGAAAATGATGAAGAATCAAAAAAGTGTGAAGAGGGTGAGAGAGAAGCAAGGGGGCGGCGTCGAGCGATAAGAGAGATTGAGAAGATTTAGCAAAGACCCGAGGGTTTTATAGAAAAACTTACTTGGGTGCTGGTATCCTATCGATACGCGTAAGTGGCATCGATCGATGCTCAGCGTTTAGCACAACTCCCTTTAGGCCAATGGTATCGGATCGATACCAAGGGGTATCGATCGATGCTCGTCGTCTGGACGCTGGTTCACGTGAAAAACACAACACAAAAAACAAAACTTAACAAAATCAAAATAAAGCCTATGTACAGACTCACCAGTGGGTTGCCTCCCACTAAGCGCTTGTTTAATGTCTTAGCTTGACATGGAGAACAATCAGGCAGCAAGGTGGTTCAGCCAGAGGCACAATGAGCCCATCTGGAATGGTGGCTTTCGCCCATAGTGTTTTTCACCCTCTGTCCATTGACAGTGAACTCCTTGCCTTCAGCACTCAGCAACACTACAGCACCATGAGGGCGGACCTCTTTGATCGTGAAGGGACCTGACCAAATGAGAACGCAATTTCCCAGGAAACAATTGCAAGCGAAGAGTTGTACAGAAGTACCTGGTCATTTGGTTCAAAGTGTCGGGAAAGGATCTTTCTTGTCATGAAAGGCTTTGGTCCTTTCCTTGTACAGCTTTTGGAATTCTCATAGCGGAGTGTCTGATCTTGTCGAAGTATTTCAACTGAACTCAGTCGCCATTGTGCAGCAGACTTGATGTCGAAAATTCAGCAGTTTTGTAGCCCAGGCTGCTTTTTATGCTCTATCTCAAACAGGAAGATGGTATGCCTTTCCATACAGAAATGGGATATCCGCCCATTCTTGCAATCGATTAGGGCTCCAGCTGTAGCTAAGAACGGTCTGCCCAATATCAGTGGATCACGTGGCTCAGCATCAAACTCAAGGACGATGAAATCGGTTGGAACTAAGCAATTCCCAATTGTGATCGGGACATCCTCAAGTAAACCTTCAGGGAATCGGATTGATCGATCAGCAAGGATCAAGGAGATCCTTGTCGGTGTGAAGTTTGTCATTCCCATCCTCTTAGCTACCGAATACGGCATAAGGTTCACACTCGAACCGAGATCGCAAAGAGAACGTTCAAACCTCTCCGTGAAGATTGTGCAGTCCAAGACAAAACTACCAGGGTCTGGTAATTTCTCTGGAATCTTGTTGAGAAGAATCGCACTGCACTCATGGGTAACTCTCAGTACTCCCTCCTCAAGGTTCACATTACTCAAAACCATCCTCTTGATATACCTTCTGAAAGCTGGTGCAGTCCTGAGAGCATCGACGAACTGGAGTTCTACCACTATCTTCTCTAACATTGCTCTACATCTAGCCTCTTCTGTTTCCTTCTTTGACTTAGCAGGGGGTCGAGGGAAAGAAACCTTCGGGACATAAACTCTGCCGACATGACCTGTTGTCTGCTTCTGGTCGACCTTAGGGGGAGTATCGATCGATGCCTGGGTAGTATCGAGCGATGCTTTCGGCTTTTCAACCAATTCTGTAAAAGTCTGAGTCGGTGGCGATCGTGGAAGGGGGGTATCGATCGATACAGATGTAAAGTAAACCAACTTTCGTTGCGAAGACTATCTATGCCTAAACCTAGAATTCCAAATTTCTTTGCAAATTCTATGAATTTAAACAAGCATTAAAGTTCAAGTTCAATTGTTCACAAAATCACTAAACCAAATTTCTTTGCGAATAAGGCTTTTGCTCACCAAACACTAGATCAGGCGATCAATCACATTTTCGTGCTAATCAAACAACCTAACATCAGATTCTAGTTCGCGAGGGTAGAATCAGCATTAATCTCAAGTCTAGGTGAAAAGCTCTATAGATAATTCCCTAACAATTAATCCAGATCTAATATTTCATCAAATACCTTTAAGCAACCCTAATCCTAACAGGAAATCTACTCAGACATGGTGAATGCAATAAACATCATGAATAGAATAGATATCATAAAATAATGAAATATAGTAAGAATACAAAGAGGTTCTAGAATTCTTCTCCAAAAACTCAATTGCAGAAAACTCTATCTCCAGAAATCACAAAGTATCTTTCTGGAGGATGCCAAAACTAATTAAATAGCTAATCAAAACGTTTTGGAGTTATCTCAAAAAATAAGAAAAACTTCTGGGTAATCTTGGGGTTTGTTTCGCGTTCTGGTCACTGGCATCGACCGATGCTGTAAGTGGTATCGATCGATGCCCGGTTCTTTGGTCGTGATTCTCCCAAATGAATGGTGTCGATCGATGCTCCTCAGTGTTGATCGATGCTGAGCTTGTTCCCGAACGGCTTCAACTCCAGATTGCTTCAAAAGCTTCCAAATCCTCCAATTAGCTCCATACGCGCCTATAACTCGAAAAGAACCTGAAAGACTCTAAAACTAAAGAAAAGACTCAACAAAAAAGACTTATATCATGGCTAAAAACGGGTAAAAACCATGATATATCAGTCCTCGTTAACGTCTTCAAATAAACCCATTAACCCAGAAATCAAATTCGATCTTAAGCCCAAAAATTTAACACCTTTATCTCAAATGGATGCTCTCTCCCAAAATTAGGGTTTCGAATATATCCCTTTTCTCCCAATTTCTACTTTCTCCGATCGTGTCTCAATCCAACAATATTCATTATCCTAATGTTAAAACCCAACAATCTCTGTGCTTGATCTCTCTAGTTAACACTGTAATCTTCTTTTTCTGCAGCAAATTATATAAAAAATGGATCAAATATGGATTGAGCAAGATCTTCTTCTTGCTTCACCCTTTTTAAACCATTAACGGCGATGTTATACAAAGAGATCGAGTAGAGGGAGTGTAGATTCTCTCGTTATCATCATCTTCTCACCCATGGTGCCATGGTGGAGATGCATTTGGAATGTAAAACGCTGAGGGAAGAAGAATGGATGTGAATTAGTAAGACTTGATTAGAGATCTAAGAGTATCTGCATTGCAAGTCTCTCAC
Organism: Crucihimalaya himalaica; assembly: GCA_004349715.1. Classification (NCBI taxonomy): domain Eukaryota; kingdom Viridiplantae; phylum Streptophyta; class Magnoliopsida; order Brassicales; family Brassicaceae; genus Crucihimalaya; species Crucihimalaya himalaica. The sequence continues at coordinate 157,299 of SMJT01000023.1, read as the reverse complement.
AAGAGTCTCTCACTCATAAAAGAAATAATAAAATTAAATAATAGATATTAATATTTTATTAGTAGAGTCTCTTAAAAATATAAGAGATTGAGCCAAAAGTCTCCATCTCCTATGTTTTTAAGAGACTCTCATAATAAAATAATAATATCTATTTATTATTTCTTTTATGAGTGAGAGACTCTTGTGAGAGACTTGCAATACGGATGCTCTAAGCATTGATTAGTTTTTAAGAGGCAACCAAAGCGTATTGTGAAGCGTTACATTTGATTGTCTATGTTTCAATTAGTATTAGAAATACGTGTGGATCACACGGAGAAAACCATGCTGATGTGGATAACTTAGATGAAGAGAAAATATGTTTATTATATATATAGATTCACATCAGTTTTTCGATTTTGCAAGATTAGAGAGAGAAATTGGAGCATGTAATTTTTTCGGACGAAAATACTCTCGAAATTTTGAGCGGGAAACGTTATCCAAAGTGCTGACTTTCGTAGGGGACAAGCGTTGACGAATATTCAGGCATGGGGTCCACATACGTTATCCAATGAGACTTATTATTTTATTTCATAACTTGATATGTTAATATATAACATGATATGTAAAATTATAACAACATATAATAATATGTATCATAATATATATTCAAGATATGTCAAACTATATATTATGATATATGTTAAAATATCATGATATGTCAAACATATAAATGTGATATGTTAAAATACTGTTATGTATAAATCTATATCAAAGTTTATAAATATATAACTTGATATATTGATATATAACTTTTGACATGAGTCTGGAGGGTAAATGAAGAAAATGTCATCAAATTTGCGACGTCTCGGTACTGAGGGGTTTGTGAGGTTTAGTGAGTGCATTTTGACCAGAAAAATCTGGGTAATTAATGAAATCAAAATATCATAATTTGGTGTCTAATCAATTCAAAGATTTAGAAGAATCATATGATGGAGTTTCTAATATAGTAAAAGAAGAAAGAGAGAGAGAAAGATAAAAAAAAAAGGGAATATTGTTGAATTTACCACTTCTGAGGAGAGAGGTTTGCAAAATACCATAATTTTGTAAACAATATTGCCCTTGGCTGACCGAGGTTTTGGCTCATTAAAGGGGCAACGTTATTCACAAGTTGTCCACGAATATATGAATATGTCCACTAACACAATTATATATATAAGTTTGTCCACCAACACTGAAATATCATGTCGTGGACCAATAAAAATGTCCACTAACATAATTATAATATATATAAGATAGTTATTACTCACAAGTTGTCTACGAAGAAATGAGTATATATTTGTATAATCTTAAATTAACTAAAAATTGTAGAAATTTATGCGGAAGTGTATAAGAGAGAATAGAGTGAAACTGTATATTATTTCTCATAATCTGAATTGTACAAGGATATACAAATATATAGGTCATAGATAAATATAACTCTTAAGATTACATAAATGAGAAAGGATGCATGAAGGAGAGAGAATGAGTTTAAATTCATCCTCTATGAATGCAAGAGAGAGAACACACCAATAATTGTAGTTTGGTGTACAGATCAGACGCTGGTGTACGGGGTTGGTGTACATGAATCTTGAATCTTGAATCTTGGCAGACTATGCCAGACTTCTGAAGTTGGTGTATGGAAGATGGTTGGTGTACGAAAGGCTCCTTCATTCCAACATTCCCCCTCAAGCTTGGAAGAAGAGGATCGTGCCCGAAATGGAGTTACCTCGTTAAAAATATTGCCAGGCAAACCCAATGAGACAAAACCATGGATAAGGGAAAAAGAGTGTAACAATCACATTTCAGACTTGTGAAGATCAACTAATCCAAGCTTGCCTTGAATGAAGCTACACACCTTTGAATTTGTTTTCTTGGTGAATATGTCCGCAAGTTGATCAGAACTCTTGGTGTAAGCAGGAGATATAATCCCAAGTTCAACCTTCTCACGAATATGATGGCAGTCAACTTCAATGTGTTTGGTGCGCTCATGAACACAGAATTTGAAGCAATGTGAATAGCAACATGATTATCACAATGCATGATGATTGGCTGAGTGGTCTTGATTCTGAGATCCAGTAGCAATGCCTTAAGCCAAATAAGCTCATCTGTTGTGTTAGCCATGGAACGATATTCAGCTTCAGCACTAGACCTTGACACCACCATCTGCTTCTTGTTTCTCCAAGTGACCAGGTTCCCTCCCATAAAAGTGCAATATCCTCCTGTTGATTTTCTTTCTCTCTTGTCTCCAGCTCAATCCGTATCACAGTAGCCAACAATCTCAGTGTGGCCATTCTTCTGCATCCAAAAGCCCTTGCCTGGAGTTCCCTTCAGGTATTTGAGGATCCTTTGCACCATATTCCAGTGATAGATGGTGGGAGCTTGCTTGTGAAAGCTAACCTGATTCACAACAAATCACTAGTCAGGACAAGTAATTGTGAGATAAATGAGCTTACCCACAATTATTTGGTATTGTCCAATGTTGTCATAAGGTTCCCCCTCAGGTTCCCCCTCACGAAAATATTTGTACTTCTCTTCCAATGGGAGTCTTTGCAAGTTTAGCTCCAAGCTTTGTTGTTTCACTAAGAAGATCAAGAGTGTACTTCCTTTGAGATAGAAAGAGTCTTTTATCTCAGAACGACATACTTATATGCCAAGAAATTACTTTAGTTCATCGAAATCTTTAGTATCAAAAACAGAATTGAGCGAAGACTTAATATTTTGAATACCTTCTTTGTCATTACCTGAGATAATGATATCATTAACATAAATCAAGACAATAACAATACTTGATTCCCCCTGAATTGTGAAAAGCGAATGATCAACTTTTGACCTCTTAAACCCATTTTCAATGAGTGTTTTGCTCAGCTTGTGATACCAAGAACGTGGTGATTGCTTTAAACCATAAATAGCCTTGTGAAGTTTGAGAATTTGCCTTCTTCAATATCAATACCAGGGGGTGCTCATATATACTTCTTTTTCAAGTTCCCCCTAAAGGAAGGCATTCTTTACATCCATCTACCACAAATCCCAAGAGATTTTAGTAGCAAGAGAAAGAATAACACGAACAGTATGGAGTTTAGCAACATGAGCAAAAGTGTCTTTGTAATCTTCTCCATATGTTTGAGTGAAGCCTTTAGCCACCAAACGTGCTTTGTGCCTCTCTATTTCACCATTTTTGTGGTATTTGATTGTGAAGATCCACTTGGAACCAACTGGTTTCTTCCCTTTAGGAAGATTAACGACATCCCAATTTTTGTTCTTTGTCATAGCTTCATATTCAGCCTTTACTGCTTCAGTCCACACCTCAATATCCTTTGCTTCTTCATACGTCTGTGGTATAGCAACCTAGCCAATTTTGCTAAGAAAATCTTGATGATCATCATGAAGGTTAGCCAAAGAACAATAAGCTTAAATAGGATGTTCAACAATATTAAAAAGGTTATTATAGTAAACCCTTGTATTCTTCTTGTTGGAAGGGTGATACTTGATTCCTCAGGATCTGAGGGAGCTGAATCCGTTGAGTTAGGAGCCACTTCATTGTTTTCATCATTTTCAGAAGAGGAGGGTTGAGCTGATTCATCATTTTCAGGTTCATTTTCATTAAGAGATTGCTGAACTAATTCAATAGTGAATGCTTGGACATCATCTGGAGAGGATGTTGGACAGGCAAGTTAAGGTTCCCAAGGAGTTTTCTTAGGCTAGAAGAAAGGTCAGAACCAGAAAAACCCAAATCTTTCACCTTGTTCCAATCCTTTTCTTCATAAAAACCTTTGTCTTCAACAAATTTGACATCCCCAGATACCAAGATCTTCTTTTTTTTTGGATTGTAGCATTTGTAACCCATTTGAGTTGAAGAATATCCAACAAAGATGCATTTGATGCTTTAGGGCTGAAGCTTGTTTCTCTTATCATCTAAACATGAACATAGCAAACACACCCAAAAACGTTTAGAAAATCAATGGATGGTTTAATATTTTTCAGTACCTCATAGGAGAAATGTCCTTTATAGATTTTGTTGGAAGGCGATTGATGATGTACCAAACAGTAACAACGGCATTACCTTAATATTTTTTTGGAACATTTCTATCGAACATCATAGTCCTTGCAACCTCCTTAAGATGACGGTTCTTGCGTTCAGCAACACTATTTTGTTGAGGAGTATAAGAACAAGAACGATGGTGCACAATGCCTTGCTTGGATATGAAGGCTTTGAACTCATTGCTGGTGTATTCACCTCCATTATAGGTTCGCAAAATCTTCATCTAGGCATTATATTGAGTTGAAACATAGTTGTAAAAGTTTGAGAATGCCTCAAAAACACGGTCCTTTGAGGGTAAAAGTGTTAGCCAAGTGTATTTAGATTTTCATCAATAAAAGTAACAAAGTACTTGTACTGACCCCTTGTTTCACAAGGAGCTGTCCAAACATCAGAATGAATAAGATCAAAGCAATTCTCATAAGTAGTAGAAGAGTTTGGAACAATAGTTCTACAATGTTTTCCTAAGATACAAGATTCACATTTATCATTCTCAAAAGATAGGCTTAGAAGAATAATCTTGAGAGCTTGAGTGTGAGGATGTCCTAATATTAGCAAAAACAGGAGTAGAAATTAAACAGAGGAATATGAGTTCAGATTATCAAGAATATATATACCATTCTTTGTAGATCCTTCTCCAATAGTCTTTCCAGTTTTAATATCTTGAAACCAAAACTCATTAGGACTGAAAATAGCCAAGCAATCAAGATCTTTTTTTGGTTTTTGGACTGACAAAATATTAGAAGTAAATTCATGCATATAAAACGCTCTAGAATCTTTGTTAAACAATTTCAGGTTTCCAATTCCTTTAATATGAACTTTCTTATCATCATCAATAATCACATCTCTAGTTTCAGGTTCAACATTATGAATGAGATTTGAATCACTATTCATATGATGAGATGCACAAGAATCAACAATGAGTGGTTTATGATGCTTAAGAGAAAGTAAAACTTTACCAGATGGTTTCAAGGAAGCAATACTCTTGATAAGTGATTCAAGATCAGATTTCCTAACTAGGTCATCCTCAGCAGCAGAAGCAGACAAAGCCTTACCAACATGAGCGTCTCTCCCCCTTGATGGTTTCAGATGTAGATGAAGAATCCAACACTTCTCTTTGGTGTGGCCACGTTTTTTGCAATAAGCACATACAAGCATGTTGATGTCACCTCTTTTAGAAGCAACTTGGTTAACAAGAGTCAGTTCACTATTCTGCCAAAATAAACCAACAGACCCTTCCTCCTTTTGGATTTGCATACACACATCATTTAGGTTAGGAAGTTTATCTGATCGGAGAATATGGCGTATGAGACCATTGAATGAGCTGTTGAGAGTGAAGAGTAGCCCAAACACTTGGTCATGCTCACGCCTTTCATTGAGAGTGGTTGGATCCGTTGTTGGTGGACAAAGAGACTCCAATTCTTCCCAGAGTGATCTAAACTCACCAAAATGCTTTATAAACGTTTTCTCCGCTTGTTGGAGAGAATTTAACGCCTCTTAACCTCATAGATGCGACTGAGATTTGAAACGCTACCATAAATCACTTTAAGGGTATCCCAAAGATCCTTTGTTGTTTCAGCATATGAGTAAGCAGGAAGGATAGATTGCATCAGAGAGCCTTGAAGGATTTAAAGCACCATATGATCTTCTTGGAACCATTTCGGATCTTTAGAGCTTGTGGTAGAACCATACTTTTCAACTTCTAATTATTCATCTTCCACCACGTTTTTGCCTTTGTCCTGATTCGTTGGAGACTCTTTGTGGATGCCAATTATGTGATCCCATATCTCACGACTATAGAGAGCAGTTCTGGTGGTTCTAGACCACATCAATTAGTTGCCCCTTTAAAGATGACCGAGAGAGTGATCTGTTTCGAGAAATCCATTCCCAAAAACAGAACAGAGAATATAAAACCAGATTTTCATGTTTTTAGAACGAGAATAAGGATCAATGCTCTGATACCATGAAGAAATTTATGTGGAAGTGTATAAGAGAGAATATAGAGAAACTGTATATTATTTCTCTTAATCTTAATTGTACAAGGAGATACAAAAATATAGACCATAGAGAAATATAGCTGTTAAGATTATATAATTGAGAAAAGATGCATGAAGGAGAGAGAAGGAGTTAAATTCATCCTCCATGCATGCAAGAGAGAAAACACACCAATAATTGCAGTTTGGTGTACAGAAGGAGACGCTGGTATACGGGGTTGGTGTACGTGAATCTTGAATCTTGCCAGACTATGCCAGACTTTTGAAGTTGGTGTACGAAAAGCTCATTCATTCCAACAAAAATAATAAATTATGGACAACAATTCTTATGGTGGACAATATAGTGTATCATGGACAAAATTGCACATTTGGTTCTCATCTTAGTCGACTAATTAAATATCCAAACAATAATTGAAGAGAAAGAAAGAGTTGTGCCCATTAGTTTTCTCAGGTCATGTCAAGACAGTTATTTTAACAGTTTTTTGAGAAAGTCGTAGATTTGATAAAATTTTGAGAAAGTGGTATATGGTGTAATAAAAACGATATTGAAGGTATAAGATATAATCTTCCCTAAAAGAAAGAGAAAGAGAATAAAAATTCAAGAAAGGGAGAGAAGAGAATGAGAGATGAGAATTGGGGGATATTATTGTCGTTTTGCCATGTTTTTTGAGGAGCTCTTATTTACAGGTTTGTCACTTCTCCTGTGACTTAATTTTTTTCAAGTCTTAGGGTAGGTTGTGCAATTTCTTATTAACTTTAAGAGGTATAAGCTGTAAGACTTTTTTCATTAAAAATACATATAAAAGGACCAATCTTTTAGGAGCAATGAGAATAGAGGCCCAATAATTGAATGTATTTATTATGTAATGTAAATAAGGACCAAAAACTGCATATACTTTTGTGAATTCAAGGAGGGGCCATATCATCTGGCTTTTAGTTTGGTTAGACCATATATGGTTTTTTTTACATAGATTAACCTAATTTCTTATATAAAAATTTCTTAACTCTGTATTCTTTCAATTTCAAAAGCGCCGCATATATTGGAACAAAAATTTATTGCAGGTGTACCGATGATATACAAAGAACATATGTGTGAGATTTTGACAAGAGAAGAAATCTTGAAATCACCTATGCATTTAGGAGTTTTATGCCCGTCGGGGTGTATTCCCCTGCAAAGTATGCGTTAAGTCTGTATACACACGGTTTTTCAAACTCAATGTTTAGCCACATTTTTAACTTAATTCGAGTTGTATCCCCACGGAAAAGTTTAAACCGATGTAAAACCCCATCTTGTTGACTTTTTGGTTGACTCCGACGGAATTACTTAACGTTACTGTGCTGCTGGCGTCGCGCCTCTGTGCAGCTGACCAGGCACCACTGTGTAGCTGACGTGGCAAATAAAAGTAAAAACATTTGTAGTTAGCTAGACTCGAACCTACGTGGGAAAGCTCCATGGTAAAACACACTAACCATTAGGACGCGTTAATATATGAGTTATTAGTGACAAAACTTTAATATATCTTATAGTCAGTCTGTCTTTTTTATACAAAAGTATAATTCACCATCCGAGAACTCAAAAAAGCTAGTTCCAGTTTCCGACGAATATTTCTGACTATTCTTCGGGAATTTCGGAAATCCGTCGCGAAATTTCAGAAAATCCGTCGAGATTTTGGAAATCCATCGGAAATTTCAGAAATCCGTCAGGAATTTCAAAATCCGTCGGGAATTTCAAAAATCCGTCGAGAATTTTGAAAATCCGTTAGAAATTTCGAAAATCCGTAGAGAATTTCGAAAATTTGTAGAGAATTTTGAAAATCCGTAAAGAATTTCGAAAATCCGTAGAGAATTTCGAAAATCCGTAAAGAATTTCGAAAATCCGTAGAGAATTTTGAAAATTCATTGGGAATTTTGAAAATCCGTAGAGAATTTTGAAAATCTGTCAGTGTAACATCCCTGAACCGCTCTAGAACTAGAACGGACAAGGTCGTCACAAGTAGCCTATACTTCGATTGATCTGACGGAGGTTCTAGCACTAAGCTAGCGTCCCTAGTCAAACCAACCTCCGCAGAGTTCCTTCCTGACTCGATATTAGGCTTGCCAACCCTTTACCGAGAGAGGAAGTTGTGCCGACCCGGACAAGGCCTTATCATCAATACCACGCCATTTTGGATAAAACATTCTTTATTAACTTAACCAAAATAACAACTTACAAAACATGTTTTATCGACTCGAGTCTGCGGCCTAGTGCCAAAACCATCCACTAACACATACTTCTTTACAATAAGCAACAGAAAGTACACCAGCGACCTATACGATATTTTCGAAATAGCATCTGTACCCGTCCGTACAGCGTCCGTACGTCGTCCGTACGATCATTCTCACTCATCCGTATGGTCATCTGTACACATCCGTATAATCGTTCGTACACTATTCGGGCGTCTCCTCCGGCGACTTCGCGACACTGTTCCAGCAAATTCTTGGTACCATCTTGGCATTACTTCGGCGACTCTTCTAAAATCTTTCCGCGACTCTTTGGCAGTGATCTAACCATGATCCTACGTCCGCGGCTCCACTCCTCCTTTGGTCATCTGGGCATCAATTTGTTGGTTCGACGTACTCTTCGGACAATCCTCGTTCGTTTCTCATATTCTCTCGACAGTTACTCCTCTTTTATCTTTAGGTTCCATCGAGCCACTTTTTCCTTTGCTTGATTTTAGGTCATACGAAGTCTTGTGGTCCACGTACCGTCGTTCGTACGTACAACTAATTTTGGTACAGGGTATTACATCCTCCCCCCCTTCATAGAATTCATCCCCAAATTCTTAAGCGTTGCGAGGGTTCGGCTTCGTCTTCCTCTCTTTAAGTCTAAGGCTCTTATCTTAAAACTTAGCACGTCGTCTCCTTTATCTCCTCCGTGCTAGTTCAAGACTCCTTCCTTAGAACACAAATATTTCTATTTGTTTCTTCCATTTTCTTCTTTGTCTTTCTTCTTGGGGATTCGGTATATCTCTTAAGGCTTTCTTTACCTTGCATTTCTCTTCCGGATCTTTCATTGCCAATATTGGTTTATCTTCCCGTGCCTCTTTTTGTCGCCTTTACTATCGTGTCATTTCCATTCTTTGCGGTTTCTTCATGCGTCGCATTCTTCCCTTGTCGTTTCTTCTTTCTCCTCATTTCTCTTCTTTGCCCCTCCATTGCTATTTCTCCAAAATAATTCTCTACCACTCGTTTCTTCTCTTTCGTTTGAAGTTCAAGGTTTTCCCCTTAAGACTCTACACGTCATCTCCTTTCTCTCTTCCGTGTAAGTCTAAGGATTCTTTCTTAGAACTCAAACGTTCCCGTATTACTCTCAATACTCCTTCTGAGTCTCTACTCCTTCCATCCGAGATAAAAACGCTTAACTCTCGGAAACTTCTCTTCACCACGCCTTGCCGTATCCATCATATTTTGCTTTACTCTGCACACCAAATCGTTCTTTCTCTTATGCTGTTTCCACATGCCATTCTTTCTTCTCTGATCTTCACAATACTCCACACTGATCTTCTTTAATCCATTGCCTTCTTCTTGTTCGCTTTGTCGTCTCCACGGTACTCCACACACGTCTTTATCACGCTTCAAGTACACACACACGCCGCACAACACTTGATCCGCAAAACAACTTAAACTATATGATGTAACACACAAAGTTATCTCCTCATGATAAGCTTTGTTTACACCATATGTGAGTCTCTACTTATTCACCACTAGGTTCCTTACTCTAAGGGTACGTAAACTTTTCTCTTCTAAAGTTCCCCTTGAACCTAGAGGCTACTACGGGAATCACCATCGTGTAATATCCCGTGCACATCCACTAACTACTCTACATTAACTACCAACAAGCAAGCAAACACCCAAAAACACTCAATAAAACAAGAGGAGTTAGCACCCATACTTACTTGGTTGGTGGCGAATTAGCCTGCACGGTTTTAGGGTTATCCTAATTAATACTAGGGTCCTCTTCTTTCTTTCCAAGGTTTGCTTCTTGGTAGAATGCTCGCTCGCAGATTTTGTCGAAGGAAAATGAGCTTTCGTGGAAGATACCGGTTCCGTTGATGCTTTAGGGTATGCTGCCTTGCACTTGTTGGCATAATGAACAGTTTACCCACATGCGTAGCAAGTGACCTTTGGGAATTCCACTATTATTCCCTTTCTCTTAAGTGGGCATTTACGAGTAATATGACCAATGTTTCCACAAAGAAGACACACAATCCAAGGATTCTTCTTTTTCTTTGATGTATCACCATCTTGAATTCTGCCTTTACCTTTGAAGTTGGTTGATCCTTGTTCTTTTTGAACTAGAGTTTCATTTCCCTTACTGTCTTTACATTCTTCTTTCTGCTCCATCTCAATTACTACTTCCTCAACGTTGGCTGCCCTCTCAATCAACTCGTTCAGAGAGGAGTAAGTCACGGCTTGAAACTTATTCTTGATGCTTAGTCGCAATCCTTGGAGAAACCTTCGTGCCACTGTAGCTTCATCGTCTTGACCGTAAAATACAAGCCTTCGAAGACGCATAAACTCTAATTCATACTCTCGGACGGAGTTATTACCTTGCGACAAGGCCATGAATTGATTCTCAAGTCTGTCTTTAACTTGTACAGGAAAATATTTCTTCCCGAATTCTTGCTTGAATTTAATCCATCCCATCGTCCTTTCTTTGTACTGCCTTTCGGTGCTTGACCACCAATTCAATGCATCATGCTCGAGATAGTAGACTACGATGTCTTTCTAGAACTCCTTCGGACATCTTGTAGTTGCGAAATTTTTCTCCAATTGTTGAAGCAACGTATCAGCCTTTAATGCTCCTACTCCTCCTTCGAATGACTTAGTTCCAAATTAAGTTAAAAATGTGGCTAAACATTGAGTTTGGAAAACCGTGTGTATACAGATTAACGCATACTTTGCAGGGAGATACACCCCATGCCCCATATAGACATTTAGGAAAAGTTTGGTTATCCTAATTGGATAATATGTCTCATTAGATAAATCTTGAAATCACAGATAAGTTAACCTAATTTCTGATATAAAGGTTTCTAACTTAGGAGTTGAATACTATGTTTCATTGGATAATATGTCTCATTAGATAAATCTTGAAATCACATATAGGTTAACCTAATTTCTTATATAAAAGTTTTTTTAACTTTGTATTCTTTTCAATTTCTGTAGCGCCGCATATATTAGAACCAAAACTTGTTGTGAGTGTGCCGATGATATTCAAAGAATATATGTGTGAGATTTTGATCAGAGAAGAAATCTTGAAATCATCTCTCAATCAGGTTTGCATTCAAAAGGTATGTTTGAATAAAAAGAAATTTTAATTTTCTATTTATCTGACTTCATGCCAAGTATTTTAATACTTATTCGTGAATATTTTAATTGTGAATTTGTGACTATATCTACGTTTTGGACGGTTACTATTATTTGTTTTAATGCTATGTAGGGTTGGTTTATGAGATTTAAATCGTAATATAAGAAAATTTGGGTGGGTAAATATGTTTTTTTTTAAATTCATATAAAACCTTTTCAAGGAAAATTTATTCATTGAAAAAAATTGATAGAAGATTTATTTTATAGATATATTAAATTTATCTTTTCGTAATTAGAGAAATGAGTACTCAACTTATATGCAAAATTGTTATACCTACGAAAATTCTATTCTAAAATCATCTGATTTACCATAGAAAAAAAAAATCAATCTCTAAATTTAAATGCTTTGGAGAATCTAATAATTGAATATATTTAATGTGGACCTTTTTTAGATAAATTTTGTGGCATAAAGCTGCTCAACTTGCCCCGTAGAGCAATTTCTAATTTGATTGAGAAACTAATCCAACAAACTCTGGTTAATCCAGTTCAGTTTGAATTCTGTGGAAAATCTAAAGTTTAAAAATCGAAAAACGAATAGCTAATTTACTTTACACAAGAATTCGTTTTGTTTCAATTATTTTCTTCATATATCTCAATCTCTTCTTCATCGCTTTTTTGTTATATTTAAATTAGAGATTTACCTTTCTTCTTCGCAGATATCCCAAACAAGTAAGTCTTTCATGCGAGGGACGAAGAAGACGAAGGGATGAAGGGACGAAGACGACGCAGTGACGAAGAAGAAGAAGATCATTTTTTCTTTACCAAAACGGTAAATCTTTATAGTAACGCGAACTAAATTTTGAAATTCGGTTTAAACTCAAAAGAAAACTTTTTAGTCCAAACCAAAAAAAAAAATTGATATTCGGAACCGAAGTGAACTGAGTTTTTACGGTCTAATTCGGTCGCATTTATCTTTTGTCTAATTCATTCTCATTTTTTTCAAACTAGAAAACTATATATATATATATATAAACATAATATCAATTTGGTGAACAAAAAAATGTATATAATATCCATTTTCATCTCTTTTCCTTACATTAGAAAATCCCAAGTCCAGCTCTCTAATTATTGGATTTAAAACATCTTTATGTGCTTGTCTCACAAAATCCCTATCCCTCTCCCTTTTAATGTCTAGTTCATAAATTCCTCTCCTTTTTCATCGATCCAAATTTGATGATCGGCACGACAATTTTTATAGGACCAACAAATTATCGGCCAATCTATATATGTCTAAAGATCTTACCAAAAGTTTCACTTAGTATGTAATAAAGGCAATCACTATATTATTTTTGCAGCAGTTTTTTCACATAAACCTTTGTTTTGTAAGTAAGTACTTTATATGCTATTGAAATAAAGAACAAATTAATTATTATCATTAAGGTTACAAATGTATTTTTATTGGCAATCGGATTCGGATAACCCGACTAATAAATCGGATAAACAGGCGGGTCTTATGGTATAATCGTAGTCGTCCATTTTTTTTAAACATCATAGTCGTTCAATGGAAAATAATTATATTCTCTATATCTTCACCGTTGCTCCGCAAACAGAGCGTATCACCTTTGGCTTCATCCATGACTTAAGGCAATCCCTAAAATGTCGTGTTCGTTAAGCATATTAACCAATCACCAATAAATATCAGCATTTAAACGTTAAGCAGTTTTAGTATTTCTAACCAATACAAATCGACACTAACCTTAAATGCACTCCTAAATCCACCGATCTTGGGATCTACTAACCTGGCAGAAGCATTGTTACCTTTGGTTCCCTAATATATAGCGTATAATTGGAGGAAACATTCAATAAAATATTTGAATTTCAAAAAATATTCCGTCTTTATATTCAATTTTAATGTGAAAAGAATATCACTTATATTCTCACCATGGTTATCGCGATATTCATTTCTCAGAAACCGACCATCTTCTTTTTTCTCATATTCATATTCCGTTTATAAATTTGAAATCAATATATAAACCATATCGCTTAGATTCTCACAAAAATATGCGCGATTTGCATCTATTTATTCCTTCCATCCTCAAATTTCTCTATAAATACATGTCTTAAAGAACAATAAAATGCACCAAATCAATCATAAATCTTCCAGGCATAACAATCGAGCAAAATTTCAAATAACTATGGCAACTTCATTCGCTTACAAGATTGGCTGGCATATCCAATTGAAAGTCCTCTATTAGTAAAGACAATATACATCAAAGGTTAGAGAGAGTGTTGAATTGATATTTGTTGATGCAACAGTAAGTTCTAATCAATTATTTTCTTTAAATTTACATATGATTTTTAAATAATATAGTTTGTTTTATTGTTTTAGGGGACTAAGTTCCATGGCGTCCATCAAAAAGGACTTGGTGTTTTGCTGATGGAGATTTGAAGGTCATATGTTTTGCTAAGATTCGTTACAGGTAGGTGCTACAAAGGTATTTAGAGTTTTTGATATTTGTGGGAAAAATTTAGTAATATTTAAATAATACATTAATCTTTATTCTTTTTTTTTTTACGTACAATTAGTGTCTCAAATTTGTTTGTAGCACCTGCCTGTAACTAATACACATATGATTCAAAACTGATTAGTAAATACGCTGGTGGAAGAATTTGAAAATTTGTATTGATAAAAGTTAAAAAAAATCAACACTGATTAGTAAATAGGACATAATTTTCATCACTGATTACTTGATTAGTGATTAAAGAGAACAAAAAAAAACTGAATAAAAATTGATTTACAATGACAGTGACTTTCTTTCTATAGTGTTTTTGAATTTAAAGAGTACATGAACACCATTACATCTAGGGATCTTAGGATGGGTTTGGAAACCCATTTAATAAATGGGTACTGATATATCATGGTTTTTACCCACTTTCAACCATGATATAAGTCCTTTTTCTGAGTCTTTCTAGTAGTTTTAGAGTCTTTCAGGTTCTTTTCAAGATGTAGGCACATCTGGAGCTAGATTGGATTTATGGAAGCTTTTGAAGCATATTGGATCTGAAGCAGTTCGGAGAACTGAAGCTCAGCATCGATCGACACCTGAAGAACATCGATCGACACCATTCGTTTAGAAGAGACACGATTAAAGATCCCAGTATCGATCGATACCATTTACAGTATCGGTCGATACCAGTAATCAGAACGCGCATCAAGACCCGAAGATAAACCAAAAGTTTTCCTTATTTTTTGAGATAGACTCCTAAACGTGTTTTTAGGTATTTAATTAGGTTTTTCAGCCTCCAGAACATAGACTGGATTTTCTGGAGATAGAGTATTCTGCAATTGAGGTTTTGGGAGAAGAACCTTGAACCATCTTTGTATTCTTACTCTATTTTACTTTAAGACTCAAAAAGACTACAAAAACACTAGAAGGACTCTGAAAACAAGACCTATATCATGGCTAAAAACGGGTAAAAACCATGATATATCAGGTACTGAGAATCACCCACGAGTGCAGTGCAATTCTTCTCAACAAAATTCTAGAGAAATTACCAGACCCTGGAAGTTTTGTATTGGATTGCACAATCTTCACTGAGAGGTTCGAACGTTCCCTTTGCGATCTTGGTTCTAGTGTAAACCTCATGCCGTATTCAGTAGCTAAGAGAATGGGGATGACAGACTTCACACCTACTAGGATCTCCCTGATTCTTGCTGACCGCTCTGTGCGATTTCCCGAAGGATTGCTTGAGGACGTTCCGATTACGATTGGGAACTGCTTGGTCCCAACTGATTTCGTTGTCTTCGAATATGGTGTTGAACCAAGGGATCCACTGATTTTGGGCAGACCTTTCCTAGCTACAGCTGGCGCCCTAATCGACTACAAGAATGGGAGAATATCCCTCAACATTGGTGATTTGATTATGACCTTCAACATGGAAAAGATGATGAAAACCATAAGTTTTCCTTATTTTTCGAGATAGACTCCTAAACGTGTTTTTAGGTATTTAATTAGGTTTTTCAGCCTCCAGAACATAGACTGGATTTTCTAGGAGATAGAGTATTCTGCAATTGAGTTTTTGGGAGAAGAACCTTGAACCCTCTTTGTATTCTTACTCTATTTTACTTTATGATATCTATTTGTTTCATGATGTTTGTTTCATTCACCATGTCTGAGTAGATTCCCTGTTAGGTTTATGGTTGTTTAAAGGTAATTGATGAATTATTAGATCTGATTTACTTGTAAGGGAATATCTATAGAGCTTTTCACTTAGACTTGAGATTAATGTTTATTCTAGCCTCGCGAACTAGAATCTGATCTTAAGCTGATTAATTGACACGAAAGTGTGATTAGTTTCCTGAACTAGTGTTTGGTGAGCAAAAGACCTACTCGCAAAGAAATTTGGTTTAGGATTTTGTGAACAATTGAATTTGACCGTTAATGCTTGTTTGAATTTATAGAATTTGCAAAGGAATTTGGAATTCTAAGTTTAGACATAGATAGTCTTCGCAACGACAATTAGTTTACTTTACATTTGTGTTTCAAGTTCAAGAGCGGAGCTTACTTCATTCCTGACATTTGATTTGATTGATAATTCAGAATTTGCCTGCAAACTTCCCTAAGCCTAGCGTTTTTCCCCCATTGAATTACTACTTTGTTTTAATTGCCTTATTACTTTTAATTACATTCATTTCACTTAGATTAATTAATATTCTAGAATTTATTGAGTGAACATATTGAATAATTGTGGTTCGACCCCTAGAATACTACAGCTACTGCTTAGATACTTTAGGGTATTATATTTGAGCATATCAGGTACATGTTTAAATTTAGATCCATTTAAACTCATTTAAGGAAAAAAATTAAATGGGGTTAAATGGGTTTCCCCATTTAAATCCATTTAATAAATAGGTACCCATCTAACCCATTTATAAGATTTTTCTAAGGATTTTCTTTTTACATTAACAATTAAATTTAGTTTATAAATTTCAAAAAATGGTAAATAAAAATAATAAATCATTTCATTTAATACCAAAAAAAATTTCCGCAATAAACATGATTCCACAATTTTTCCGCAGTAAATATGGTTTCACATTTTTGGTATTAAATGTAATGATTTTATTATTTTTATTTACCATTTTTTTGAAATTTATAAACTAATTTTATTTGTTAATGTAAAAAGAAAATCTTTAGAGAAATCTTATAAATGGGTTAGATGGGTACCCATTTATTAAATGGGTTTAAATGAGTCCAAATTTAAACAATGTACCCATTTATTAAATAGGTTTCCAAACCCATCCTAACATCCCTACCTGAGAATGATGATGATTATCGTTCGAACTCGACACAACACTAAGAGGAGGCGATTTGGGAGCCTGATGTTGAAGAAATTTAGTGATTCCAACTTTGCTAATGTGGAACAAGGTTTTGATATCTTTAATTTGATAGCCGCCGAGAAAAAAGGAGGGAAGAAAACGAACCCTCGGAAGCAATTGTGAGACATCAAGGCTGGAAATTAGGGGAAGTTGGCTTTGAGACTTGGGCTTCTTGCTAAACTAGACCCTTATTTGAAGTCAATTCCAAAACTAGACCCTTCTTCCTTTTCTTTTCAAAATGGCTTAAAATACCATTCCCAGCTTTTTTTTTCACAAAAATACTTAGCGCAAACTTCTCCTGTGAAGTCTGGTAGCTGGATTTGAAAAACAATAGCCCAAAGATTCTCACGTAATAACAAAAATGCCATCGTCTTCAATAGTTTCCAACCACACTTACCAAACAAAATTGAGCTCTCAATGCTTCAAACAACCGAATTAAGTGATGTTAATGCTTTAAAACTGCGTTAAAAGCTCCATTTTTGTCGATCTCCTCTCTCATTTCAACCATTTAACTCTATAATATCGTTTTCAATATTTACCATCCATATATCTTGCGATTTACTAAGATTCGAGCATAATAACGCTTGGGTTGCTTGGGTATAATTGGCGTGATCAGTTCTTGGCCGTTTAAGAAGCTAAACACAAGCTCAAACCGAATCTTGGTAATTTTTGCTTCATTTTCTCCGATTTTCCAGAAGACAGACTTCATGGGTGAAGTCTCAATAATCAACTGGGGGTTAGCTTTGCAATTGACTGTTTGGGTCTCAGACTTCACGATTGAACCACGATGAAGTCTAAAGGTCTCCTTTGAAAACAATAAACGGTGTTTATACTTCACCGTCGAAGTCTGCTTACAAGGGGTATAGTTTTGCTATTGACCGTTAAGTCTGACTTTGTACAAAGACTTCTTCTATGAAGTCTGCGAAAAAAGGCGGTTAGTTTTTCAATTGACCAAAACGAAGACTTTTTATCGAGACTTCATCTGAGAAGTCTGCGTGAAAAAGGGGTTAGTTTTGCATTTGACCGAAATTCCAAAACATTGACCATTGGTAGACTTCTCGTATGAAGTCTACAACCATCGAAAACTCTGGAATTTAAAAAATAAAATTTTTTGGTCAATTGCAAAAGTAACCCTTTTCTACATAGACTTCTCATGAGAAGTCTGCGTTCTATGTGTAAAAGTCAAACTCTGGTCAATTGCAAAACTAAACCCTACTTTATGGGTAGACTTCGCCGAAGAAGTCTCTAAAGGCAAAAAGACTTCATTGAGGAGGTCTAATTACGTAATAGACTTCACATGCACAGTCTAATACCAAAAAGACTTCCTAGATGAAGTCTACTAAAAAAGTCAAAACTGTGGTCAATTGCAAAACTAGACCTCAAACTAGTATAAACTTCTCTGACGAAGTTTCCTTGTGTAGCAGACTTCGCCTGTGAAGTCTACTCAAAAAGTCAAAATCTGGTCAATTGCAAAATTAGACCCGTGCTTCAGACTTCACGGGCGAAGTCTGCTTCAGATAGCAAAGCAGACTTCATCATAGAAGTCTACTAAGAGACTTCTCCTGTGAAGTCTCTAATGATAATTTCTAGTAAAAATGCAATTTTAGTTTATTTGTAATTAGTTTTTTTTTCTTGTCCTAACATGTGTGTTACGTATGTGATGAGGACATCGAGATTCCTATAGACGATTTTGAAGATGCTTCAGCTATTCAAGACATTACTGCAATGAGAGAGCCGCCAAGAACTCGTTCGGGAACTCGAAGACTTAGAGGCTTATTCAACAAGGCTGTTCAAGGCTTCCTAACCCAAGACATGAAGAATTCGACCAAGACTCAAGAGGCCCAAGACTTGAAGATGCTTTTCTCAATCCAGCCCGTCTAAGCTTGTCAGAGATCAGCCCATGAAGCCCATGAAGAAACAATGAAGATTTCTACCAGCCTCTCAAGCTTCTGAAAATCGACCAGCTTACTTAAGGTATGTATTTCATTTAAATATATATGTGTTTGTTCATTTTGCAGGTCCATTAGAAGTTAGGTTTATTTTATTTCATAGTTTGTATTAGGCGTTATTTATTTTATGCATTTTATTTCATTATGTTTTTAGGACTATAGATTAGCATTTGTATTAGGGTTTTGCCCAAGAAGGCATCAGCTGCACGAGCCCCTTTATAAGGTTCCTTAGCAGCCGTGTATCATTTTTACCAATCAATAATATAACGCCATTCTTCTTCTTCTCTGAGAAAGAGTTTGAAATCGAAAATCTCTAGCTTTCCTTGTGAGTGATATCAAGGCGACTTAGTGATTTGTCTTATCACAAGAAATCACACTTGTGTGGCGACTTCCATCCTTCACCATCGATCCATCCCATTCGTTCCTCATCTCATCAATCGATCAATCCCTTCCATTCTTTTATTTGATCACACGTTCATTGCTTCTTTCGATCATCCATTACCATCGTTCATCGTTCGTTGTTCCAAGCATCCATCATCCACTCTCATCCGTTCCCCACCCGCACTTGCTGTCCAAGAGAGTTGAGACTTGAGTCCAGCCCTTTGACGCTTCCACCCTCCGATCTTACATCATTTGGTATCAAAGCCTAAGCTCCTATACCAGGCTCGCTCACCCCTTTACCTTTTGCTTACTCTTTGCCTGATCTGTTTGTGTTAGTTTGTTTCTTGTCATTCGTTTGTTACTTTGCTTTGTTTGCATCATCCGTTCGTTTGTATTGTCTCTTATTCGTTCGTCCTTGTTAGTCTTGTTCGGATCCTTTGTTGCTTTTATCATTCGTTTTCTGTTTGCATCATTTGGTATTCGCATTCATTTGTTCTTGTCTCATTCTTTGTCTTGTTTGCTCATTCGATCTCGTATTAGGACTTTAGTTTCTTTCGTTGTGTGATCTGTTTCTTAATCATTTGAGTTAGTTTCGTTTGTTGCATCATTCGTTATTAGTTTTGCTCATTTTTTCCTTCATTAGACTTGCATCATTCATTTGTGTTAGTTTGATCTGTCTTGTGTCGTGTTCGTTTGTCTTAGTCTAGTCGATCTGTGCTAGGTTTAGTTCTGCTCTTAGTCGATGTTTGTGTGCTTGTCCTTGTTCGATTGTTGTTCAGTCTTAGTTCTTGTTCGTTGCTGTTTTCGTTGATCTGTTCAGTCGTTTGTTGATAGGTCTAGGTTTGTTGTCGAGTTTGTTTAGATAGTTTAAATTCGAAATCCTTTGTTAGTTGTTAGGTCCGAATTTTTAGCTAGACTAGTTATTTTCGAAATCTTTCGTTGGTTTAGTTTAGATAGCCGGTTTAGTCGTAATTTCGTTTGGGTTAATTTTAGTTGTTTGGTTTAGTTAGATTTTCTGATTTAATTTAATTTGTTGGTTTAGGTTGATTTTGTGTGGTTAGTTTCGGTTAGTATTTAATTTTTTTTAATCATAGGTTTAGTTATAATCTTTAGGTTTATATTTCTTAGTTTATATCTTTTCTTCCCGAGTCCCTTGATCGCTTTTTCAAGTGGTTGCAGGAACATGATACCAATGGCTGGAGTAGACACTGACCCTAACATTGCCTTGTTAGAAGCTCTTCAGAACATGAAGAACGACCTAGCAGCTCAGATTGGGAGAATAGAACAACGAGTTGGACGATTAGAGCTTCCCCGAGAAGAAGAGCAAGCTGACGACGAGGAGAGTGACCACACCATTGACGCTAGAGCAAGGAGAAGGAACCAGCATGCTCAACACCCACGACCAGAAAGGGAAGTTAACTGAGGATTTAAAGACTTGAAACTAACTGTCCCTACTTTTGCTGGAAGAGTTAATCCGCAAGCGTACCTGGACTGGGAGAAGCGCATGGAGTACATCTTCGACTACTATGAGTACAATGACCAGAAGAGGATCACCCTTGCTTCAGCTCAGCTCACTGATATGCTCAAAGATAATACCCTAAAAGTACTAAAGCAGTAGCTGCAGTATATAGGGGTCGAACCACAAAGACTCAGGATATCATTCAATAGATTCTAGAATAGGAATTAAGCTAAGCTAATTGAATGTAACTAAGAATAACAAAACAATTAAATCGAGAAGTAAATATGTGGAATAAAAGCTAGGCCTAGGGAAGTTTGCAGGCAAATCAGAATTATCAATCAAATCAAATGTCAGGAATGAAATAAGCTCCGCTCTTGAACTTGAAACACAGATATAAAGTAAACCAACTGTCGTTGCGAAGACTATCTATGTCTAAACCTAGAATCCCAAATTTCTTTGCAGATTCTATAAATTCAAACAAGCATTAACGATCAAGTTCAATTGTTCACAAAATCCTAAACCAAATTTCTTTGCGAATAGGTCTTTTGCTCACCAAACACTAGTTCAGGAAACCAATCACACTTTCGTGCCAATTAATCAACCTAACATCATATTCTAGTTCNATCTTGGTAATTTTTGCTTCATTTTCTCCGATTTTCCAGAAGACAGACTTCATGGGTGAAGTCTCAATAATCAACTGGGGGTTAGCTTTGCAATTGACTGTTTGGGTCTCAGACTTCACGATTGAACCACGATGAAGTCTAAAGGTCTCCTTTGAAAACAATAAACGGTGTTTATACTTCACCGTCGAAGTCTGCTTACAAGGGGTATAGTTTTGCTATTGACCGTTAAGTCTGACTTTGTACAAAGACTTCTTCTATGAAGTCTGCGAAAAAAGGCGGTTAGTTTTTCAATTGACCAAAACGAAGACTTTTTATCGAGACTTCATCTGAGAAGTCTGCGTGAAAAAGGGGTTAGTTTTGCATTTGACCGAAATTCCAAAACATTGACCATTGGTAGACTTCTCGTATGAAGTCTACAACCATCGAAAACTCTGGAATTTAAAAAATAAAATTTTTTGGTCAATTGCAAAAGTAACCCTTTTCTACATAGACTTCTCATGAGAAGTCTGCGTTCTATGTGTAAAAGTCAAACTCTGGTCAATTGCAAAACTAAACCCTACTTTATGGGTAGACTTCGCCGAAGAAGTCTCTAAAGGCAAAAAGACTTCATTGAGGAGGTCTAATTACGTAATAGACTTCACATGCACAGTCTAATACCAAAAAGACTTCCTAGATGAAGTCTACTAAAAAAGTCAAAACTGTGGTCAATTGCAAAACTAGACCTCAAACTAGTATAAACTTCTCTGACGAAGTTTCCTTGTGTAGCAGACTTCGCCTGTGAAGTCTACTCAAAAAGTCAAAATCTGGTCAATTGCAAAATTAGACCCGTGCTTCAGACTTCACGGGCGAAGTCTGCTTCAGATAGCAAAGCAGACTTCATCATAGAAGTCTACTAAGAGACTTCTCCTGTGAAGTCTCTAATGATAATTTCTAGTAAAAATGCAATTTTAGTTTATTTGTAATTAGTTTTTTTTTCTTGTCCTAACATGTGTGTTACGTATGTGATGAGGACATCGAGATTCCTATAGACGATTTTGAAGATGCTTCAGCTATTCAAGACATTACTGCAATGAGAGAGCCGCCAAGAACTCGTTCGGGAACTCGAAGACTTAGAGGCTTATTCAACAAGGCTGTTCAAGGCTTCCTAACCCAAGACATGAAGAATTCGACCAAGACTCAAGAGGCCCAAGACTTGAAGATGCTTTTCTCAATCCAGCCCGTCTAAGCTTGTCAGAGATCAGCCCATGAAGCCCATGAAGAAACAATGAAGATTTCTACCAGCCTCTCAAGCTTCTGAAAATCGACCAGCTTACTTAAGGTATGTATTTCATTTAAATATATATGTGTTTGTTCATTTTGCAGGTCCATTAGAAGTTAGGTTTATTTTATTTCATAGTTTGTATTAGGCGTTATTTATTTTATGCATTTTATTTCATTATGTTTTAGGACTATAGATTAGCATTTGTATTAGGGTTTTGCCCAAGAAGGCATCAGCTGCACGAGCCCCTTTATAAGGTTCCTTAGCAGCCGTGTATCATTTTTACCAATCAATAATATAACGCCATTCTTCTTCTTCTCTGAGAAAGAGTTTGAAATCGAAAATCTCTAGCTTTCCTTGTGAGTGATATCAAGGCGACTTAGTGATTTGTCTTATCACAAGAAATCACACTTGTGTGGCGACTTCCATCCTTCACCATCGATCCATCCCATTCGTTCCTCATCTCATCAATCGATCAATCCCTTCCATTCTTTTATTTGATCACACGTTCATTGCTTCTTTCGATCATCCATTACCATCGTTCATCGTTCGTTGTTCCAAGCATCCATCATCCACTCTCATCCGTTCCCCACCCGCACTTGCTGTCCAAGAGAGTTGAGACTTGAGTCCAGCCCTTTGACGCTTCCACCCTCCGATCTTACATCATTTGGTATCAAAGCCTAAGCTCCTATACCAGGCTCGCTCACCCCTTTACCTTTTGCTTACTCTTTGCCTGATCTGTTTGTGTTAGTTTGTTTCTTGTCATTCGTTTGTTACTTTGCTTTGTTTGCATCATCCGTTCGTTTGTATTGTCTCTTATTCGTTCGTCCTTGTTAGTCTTGTTCGGATCCTTTGTTGCTTTTATCATTCGTTTTCTGTTTGCATCATTTGGTATTCGCATTCATTTGTTCTTGTCTCATTCTTTGTCTTGTTTGCTCATTCGATCTCGTATTAGGACTTTAGTTTCTTTCGTTGTGTGATCTGTTTCTTAATCATTTGAGTTAGTTTCGTTTGTTGCATCATTCGTTATTAGTTTTGCTCATTTTTTCCTTCATTAGACTTGCATCATTCATTTGTGTTAGTTTGATCTGTCTTGTGTCGTGTTCGTTTGTCTTAGTCTAGTCGATCTGTGCTAGGTTTAGTTCTGCTCTTAGTCGATGTTTGTGTGCTTGTCCTTGTTCGATTGTTGTTCAGTCTTAGTTCTTGTTCGTTGCTGTTTTCGTTGATCTGTTCAGTCGTTTGTTGATAGGTCTAGGTTTGTTGTCGAGTTTGTTTAGATAGTTTAAATTCGAAATCCTTTGTTAGTTGTTAGGTCCGAATTTTTAGCTAGACTAGTTATTTTCGAAATCTTTCGTTGGTTTAGTTTAGATAGCCGGTTTAGTCGTAATTTCGTTTGGGTTAATTTTAGTTGTTTGGTTTAGTTAGATTTTCTGATTTAATTTAATTTGTTGGTTTAGGTTGATTTTGTGTGGTTAGTTTCGGTTAGTATTTAATTTTTTTTAATCATAGGTTTAGTTATAATCTTTAGGTTTATATTTCTTAGTTTATATCTTTTCTTCCCGAGTCCCTTGATCGCTTTTTCAAGTGGTTGCAGGAACATGATACCAATGGCTGGAGTAGACACTGACCCTAACATTGCCTTGTTAGAAGCTCTTCAGAACATGAAGAACGACCTAGCAGCTCAGATTGGGAGAATAGAACAACGAGTTGGACGATTAGAGCTTCCCCGAGAAGAAGAGCAAGCTGACGACGAGGAGAGTGACCACACCATTGACGCTAGAGCAAGGAGAAGGAACCAGCATGCTCAACACCCACGACCAGAAAGGGAAGTTAACTGAGGATTTAAAGACTTGAAACTAACTGTCCCTACTTTTGCTGGAAGAGTTAATCCGCAAGCGTACCTGGACTGGGAGAAGCGCATGGAGTACATCTTCGACTACTATGAGTACAATGACCAGAAGAGGATCACCCTTGCTTCAGCTCAGCTCACTGATATGCTCAAAGATAATACCCTAAAAGTACTAAAGCAGTAGCTGCAGTATATAGGGGTCGAACCACAAAGACTCAGGATATCATTCAATAGATTCTAGAATAGGAATTAAGCTAAGCTAATTGAATGTAACTAAGAATAACAAAACAATTAAATCGAGAAGTAAATATGTGGAATAAAAGCTAGGCCTAGGGAAGTTTGCAGGCAAATCAGAATTATCAATCAAATCAAATGTCAGGAATGAAATAAGCTCCGCTCTTGAACTTGAAACACAGATATAAAGTAAACCAACTGTCGTTGCGAAGACTATCTATGTCTAAACCTAGAATCCCAAATTTCTTTGCAGATTCTATAAATTCAAACAAGCATTAACGATCAAGTTCAATTGTTCACAAAATCCTAAACCAAATTTCTTTGCGAATAGGTCTTTTGCTCACCAAACACTAGTTCAGGAAACCAATCACACTTTCGTGCCAATTAATCAACCTAACATCATATTCTAAGTTTAGCAGGCCTATGAATAAGCATTAATCTCAAGTCTAGGTGAAAAGATCATAGATATTCCTTAACAAATCAATCAGATCTAATAATTTCATCAAATACCTTTTAAACAACCTTAAACTAACATGGAATCTACTCAGACATGGTGAATGAGACAAACAATCATGAATAAATAGATATCATAAATAAGATAAGAGTAGGAATACAAAGGCGTTCAAGGTTCTTCTCCCAAAACTCAAATTGCAGAATTACTCTATCTCCAGAAATCGCAAGTGTTTTTTTCTGGAGGCTGTAAAAACCTAATTATATAGCTTAACACGTTTTGGAGATCTATCTCGAAAAATAAGGAAAACTTCTGGTTTATCTTCGGTCTTGATGCGCAGATACTGGTATCTCGCCGATATTGTAAATGGTATTGATCGATACTTCCGTAGGACAAGTCGCAGCTTCCCATTATCCACACATTATCTCACAGCGTCAATCATACTAAATCCTTCATTGTCGTTTCAAAACTAATTGTTGATATTCAGGAAACCTTCTAGATTCTTCTCTCATACGATATCGTGACTAAAAACCACCAAATTGCATACATCTGGTATTGTTTTCCTCTCCCCCAAGACTTATCTCTTTTTATGTCTCTTTATTTTTTATTTTCTTTTAGCTTTGCATATACAAATTAAGGTTTGAGACGCGAGTATTGATGGTGTTTTGCCACCGAATCCCCAGTTCTCCCTCTCAGAGTATCAAAAGTCTGAGGCGAATAGATGGGGTCAACTGGAAAATGTTCCTACCCTTGCTTTCAGACTCTTGTGTGATCTTCCTATATCCAAGTAGCAAAAATGGGATCACAGGAAATGTTCCTAGCCCTCTACTCGGCGGAAATCATCTTCATCTTTCATGCTCAATGTGTGTCAAAGGGAGAGTGTATACCGAAGTTTTCAAACGCATGAGTTCCTTTGTCAGATATGAATGATGAATCGAGTTCAGTGAATACCAACCTCAGGAATGAAGTGCGAAATGTGGCTCAGGATTCAGAAGAAATTTGCTGGAGACATGGGTGTTTCCTGGTTAACTGGTTAGTCTTTGGATTTTTCATTAGTCGATCTTAGAGCTGATTCTGTGACAAATGGTTACTTAAAAACAAAGTCAGAACAATGAAATCAAGCAAAGGTTCATAATCTCCAACTGGTTTTGACTCAATAAAACAAAAATTTGACTCAAAAGGACCGACTCTAAGAAAAACAAACCCAAATGTCAATAACTACCTCCCCCAGACTTAAACAACACTGTCCCCAGTGTTATCTAACCCAGGGGAAGCAAAAGAAAGCACAAGAACATAATGGCTGAAAGTTGGCTCGAAAGTACCGTGGGAAAATAATGGGCATCGATCGATACTGAGGGAGTATCGATCGATACCAAGGCCTTTGCCGGGAATCCTGAAACTCAAAACAGTGTCCAATGAAGCTAATTGTTAGATGAAGAACTGTTAGATCATGAGAGCACAGTTAGAAGCAACATAATCAATAGATAGCCATAAGTTCAACAAGTATTGACAATGAGATAGACAAGTTCAGAAATGAAAACAAAACAAGAGAAAAGAAAAGAAAAGAAAAAGTGAAACCCAGGAGCAGAGACTAGTCGTCTGAATCATCATCGTCATTGGATACAGCATAGTGAGATGTAGGGCCAGGAGTGGAGTGGTCGGCGTCAGTGGATGACATGCAGCGGCAGCGAGAGACAACAGACCAGATGCTCTGAAGACTCTCCACGACATACCTCTGAAAAGTGGCAGTCTCCATCGGATAATCCGGTGGTGGAGGAAATGAAGGTGCAGGAGCAGATGTCTGGCGGCGCTGTGAACAGCGAGGTTGACTTTCAGCAAAGTCATCTGCGGGTACCTCGGCTGCAACGGCAGGAATGGATGGGATCTGGCGTGGTGCGCAGACACGCGTGGATGGAGCAACAGAGAGCAGACTCGGGTCTGGATCGAAATGCAGCTGAGAAGGGTTGTCGCCGAAGCGGGTCAGAGTGCGGTTGGGGAGCTGCACGAAGAGCTCTCCATCTGTCGTGGGTAGGCACCAGCGACGAGTTGACTTCAGCCAACGCATGTGCTGCATATGCTGCTCATCCATCAGAGAACGAGTTGTGACAATCGAACACGCTGAAGTCGATATGCCAAAGTGCTGGAAGATAGGGGTGAAGAGGCTGCCAACTGACTCAGTCTTCTGCGCCGTGGCATAGTTGCGACCAGAGAAAGGCTTGGTCTTCAGAGAGACCAAATGGTGCGCGAAGAGAGCGCCAATGTTGACCGCGAGGTTCATCTCGGGCCACTCATACCTGTCCTCAGGGATAAGATCGCCAATGGCCTTGTACAGTAAAACCAACTCTGAGATCCTCAGCTTGTTCGGCTCCATCTTGCAAAGAAGAGTGGTGCTCAGAATGTGGATGACGCAACGCAGAGTCGGATGGCGGATGTCTATCTATGTCGTGTTCTTAGATTGGTAGGCTCCAAGACCGATGTGACGCCAAAAGCCCTGTACGTCGTGAAACTGGGAAGAAAGAGCTACCTGCTGAGGATAGGGATCAAACCTGTAGATAGCGCAGAGGTCAGGGAGAGGCAGCCTGTAACGAACCCCTCTGATCAGGAAAGTCAAGGTGCCCTCTGAATCAGTGCGGTGGACCTCGTCTCTGTAATACACCCGAGCTGTGGCGAGGAACTGGCGAACGAGGTCTGGATAGAGGTCATACTGCCGTGAGTACAATGTCCCCAAACTAATCTTATCAAGCGTCTCTGAAGCTCCACATCAATACCGAGACGGCGCATGGTGTGTGGATCGATGAAGGAGTAGGGAGGATAACGACGCGCAGCCACTCGTTGTAAAACAGAGTGTCGTAGTCGTCCCACTCCTCAGCTATAGGCCTATAGATGCAAGCCTCACTCTCAGTCTCCTCCTTAGGCAAACCCGCCCAATTGCCAACTTAGGCCAAGGAGGCCGAGCAACAGGGGCAGGGGCAGAGGGAGATGGCGAACGTCGCGGTGCAGCTCTCAGGTCACTGATGTGGACTTCAATGAAGCTCTGAGGACCAGTGTTGTCTGTGAAGCCACCTTTCAAGACCCTGTAGCGATCTCAAGTCAGAACAGCGGAGATGATTCCGGCGTGCCAATAGGAGCCACAGAATGCCTCGACCTCGTCCTGAAGACTGAACTCACGGCGTGGAGGATTGGAACCGGAAGCGTCATCCTATCGTGCCTTCTTGCGGGGAGCCATCTGTGAAGAAATCGAAAAGAAAACAGAAAGCAGATTAGCTCGTGTGTCGAATAAGTGCAGGTATCGATCGCTACCAAGGGAGTATCGATCGATACTTGGGGTGTAGGCACACAGGTTCCCTACAGATGCATCGCAAATTCCACTCTATCAACCTAAAATCGAATTCCTCAAAGTACTCTATCTCTATCAGACCCATTTTCAACCTAACATAGCAATTTCATTCTCCTGGAGCTAAAGATGACAAGAAACAGAGCAAGAACTTCACAGCAAAGGAAACCCCAAACCGAATCTGTCAACAAATCTAAAAGGACGAAATCAAGTACATTACCTTGTAGATCGAAGGTATGATAAATGGAATGACAAGGTAATCAAAAATCCGAGTGGATTAGAGTTTGAAATCGAAGAAAATGATGAAAAATAGAAAAATTTGTGAGTGAGTGAGAGAGAAGGGGCGGCGTCGAGCGATATGATTATGATGGAGTGAAGGATAAAAACACTATGGAGCGATATGATTATGATGGGTTTTATAGAAAAACCTACCTGGGTGCTGAGTATCGATCGATACAGTAAGTGGTATCGATCGATGCTCAGCGTAACAACACAATTCTCTTTTGGCCTTGGTATCGATCGATACTCCTAGAGTGTCGATCGATACTCTTCGTCTGGACCTGGTTCACGTGAAGACACAAGACAAAAACAAAACGAAAAATCAAAATAAAAACGTATGTACAGACTCACCAGTGGGTTGCCTCCCACCAAGCGCTTGTTTAATGTCTTTTAGCTCGACATAGAGATCAGTCAGGTAGCTGGTCGTTCGGCCAGAGGCATTATGTGGCCATCTGGAATGGTGGCTTTCGCCCAATAGTGTTTCACCCGTTGTCCATTGACAGTGAACTCTTTTCCTTCAGCACTCAGCAACACGACCGCGCCATGAGGTCGGACTTCCTTGATTGTGAAAGGACCTGACCATCGAGAACGCAATTTCCCAGGAAACAATTGTAAACGAGAGTTGTACAGAAGTACCTGGTCATTCGGTTCAAAGTGGCGAGAAAGGATTTTCTTGTCGTGATAGGTTGTGGTCCTCTCCTTGTACAGTTTGGAGTTCTCATAGGCAGAGTGTCTGATCTCATCCAACTCATTCAACAGAACCAATCGCCTTTGAGAAGCAGACTTGATGTCGAAATTCATAAGTTGGGTAGCCCAAGCTGCCTTGTGCTCTATCTTAACCGGAAGATGACATGCTTTCCCATACAGCAAATGGAAAGGTGTGGTGCTAAGTGGTGTTTTGAACGCGGTTCTGTAGGCCCAAAGAGCGTCGTCGAGTTTCAGTGCCCAATCCTTCTGTGTAATGCCAACTGTTTTCTCCAAAATCTCCTTGATCTGTCTGTTGGAGACTCTACTTGTCCACTGGTCTGAGGGTGATATGGCGTGGTGACGCGATGGTGTACGCCATATTTTCTCAGCAGCTTCTCGAAGATCTTGTTGACGAAGTGAGTGCCACCATCACTTATAACAACTCTGGGAACTCCAAATCGAGGGAATATAATGGACTTGAACAATTTCAGAACCACGGCGAAATCGTTGGTAGGACTAGCAATTGCTTCTACCCACTTGGCGTAATCGACGGCGATCAATATGTATCTGTTCTGTCGCGATGAAGGAAATGGTCCCATAAAATCAATACCCTAGCAGTCAAAGACTACAACCTCAAGCATGAAGTACTGCGGCATCTCATGGCGCTTGCTAATCTTTCCTCTTCTCTGACACACATCACAATGAGAGATGAATGTGTGAGCATCCTTAAACATTGTAGGCCACCAGAAACCAGCTTGCAGAACTTTAGAAACGGTTTTGAATGTAGCAAAGTGCCCAGCATACTCAGATCCATGGCAATGAAACAGAATCTCTGGTACCTCATATTCAGCTATACTCTTTCTGTAGATCCCATCAGAACAGTGCTTGTACAAATATGGTTCATCTCATGAATTTCTTCTTGACATACTTCTTGAGATGATTTGGTTCGTAGTCAGCAGCAATATAATTGGCTATATCGGCGTACCAAGGTTCAGCACGAGAAGTGACAGCCAAGGATTCCTCAAATTCAGATTGATCTGCAGACGTATCGGTGGTGGAGAACAGCTGGTATCGATCGATACAGTGAGAGTATAGATAGATGCGTGTATCGTGAACGGACAACAGCAAATCTTGAGAGTATCGATCGATACAGTGAGAGTGTCGATCGATGCTCGACTTCTGCAGTGGCATAATCGAATCTGAACCAGTCTCAACGAAGTATATCCGCTCCTAAGGCAATGAATCGTCAATAGGAACTTCTTCACTGATCTTCATACGTGAGAGATGATCTGCAACTCCATTCTCCACTCCTTTCTTGTCTTCGATCTCTATGTCAAAACCTTGGAGCAGTAAACCCATCGACACAATCGAGGTTTCATATTCTTATTGTGCAGCAGGTACTTGAGAGCTGCATGGTGAGTATGAACAATCACTTTGCTCCCTATCAGATAGGAACGAAATTTCTCGAAAGAGAACACAACATCACGTAACTCCTTCTCAATTGTACTGTAGTTCCTTTGGGCGTCATACAGTGTTCTGCTGGCATAATATACGACATGAAGCTTCTTGTCCTTCCTCTATCCCAGAACAGATCCAACTGCAAAATCGCTCGCATCACACATGATCTCAAAAGGGAGATTCCAATCTGGTGGCTGAACAATAGGAGCAGTAACCAACGCCTTCTTGATCATTTCGAAAACAACGAGACACTCTAGAGTAAAATAGAAAGTGACATCATTACAAAGAAGAGAAGTAAGAAGACGAGCTAACTTGGAGAAATCCTGAATGAATCTGCGATGGAACCCGGCGTGACCAAGGAAACTCCGAATGTCCTTCACAGATGTAGGTGGTAATAGGCTTGTCATGACCTGAATCTTAGCCTTGTCAACTTCAATCTCAGCCTTAGAAACCTTATGTCCCACAACGATGCCGTCTTGAACCATAAAGTGGCACTTCTCCCAGTTCAGAACCAGATGCTTCTCTTCACAGCGCTGAAGTACCTTGCATAAGTTGTCCAGACATCCCTTAAAAGAAGACCCATAAACAGAAAAGTCATCCATAAATACCTCCATGAACTCCTCGATTATATCTGAGAAAATGGACACATACATCTCTGAAATGTAGCTGGAGCGTTACACAATCCGAAAGGCATCCTCCTGTAAGCGAATGTGCCGTAGGGACAGGTGAACGTCGTCTTCTCTTGATCATCTGGATGTATCGAGATCTGGAAAAAGCCTGAGTATCCATCTAGGAAGCAGTAGTAAGGGTGACTAGCTAATCTCTCCAGCATTTGATCAATGAATGGCAATGGGAAATGATATTTCCTCGTCGCCGCATTCAGCTTCCTGTAATCAATACACATGCGATGCCCGGTGACTGTTCTAGTCAAAATCAGCTCATCTTTCTCATTCTTCACCATTGTGAAACCTCCTTTCTTAGGCACAACATGAACCGGACTGACCCAGCTGCTGTCAGAGATGGTGTAGATAACTCCTGCTTCCAGAAGTTTCAATATCTCTTTCTTTACCACCTCTTTCAGATTCGGGTTAAGCCTCCGCTGATGCTCGATTGAAGCTTTCGACTCGTCCTCCAGATGAATTCGATGCATGCACAGATCTGGTGAGATACCTGAAATGTCATCAAGAGAATAGCCGAGAGCTTTGCGATACTTGCGCAGCTTGCTTAGCAGTAAGGCGACCTCTGCGTTTTTCAAAGAATAATTGGCAATCACAGGATGAGTAGAGTTAGGGCAAAGGAAAACCTACCTCAAGTTAGATGGTAGTGGCTTTAGATCGAGGTTAGGAGCTCTCTCTTCACTCCAATCGCTCAACGAATCAGATCTGGCCCGAGGAATAACCAGCCCTCGGGAAGAAAATGTGGGTATCGATCGATACCTCCTGTGGTATCGATCGATACCTCCTGTGGTATCGATCGATGCTTCAACATTGTTGTCAAGGATCGTGGTATAAACAGCGGCAACCTCTGTGGCAACTAATCCTGTCTCAGCTGAGCAAACCAAAGCCCTCTCCAAGGGATTCTCAGGGTGTACCTCATGAAATACTCATCTGATAGCTCACTGAAAGTGTCGATGAAGAATGTCTGACCATCTATGGTTGGTTTCTTCATCATCTTCTCCATGTTGAAAGTCATGATCAGATCGCCAATGTTGAGGGATATTCTCCCATTCTTGCAGTCGATTATGGCGCCAACTGTAGCTAAGAAAGGTCTACCCAATATCAATGGATCTCTTGGTTCAGCATCATACTCGAGGACGATAATCAGTTGGGACTAAGCAATCCCCAATGGTAATCGGGACATCCTCAAGTAAACCTTCAGGGAATCGGACTGATCGATCAGCAAAGATCAGGGAGATCCGAGTTGGTGTGAAATCTGTCATCCCCATCCTCTTAGCTACTGAATACGACATGAGATTTACACTGGAGCCAAGATCGCAAAGTGAGCTTGATACCATCCTCTTGATGTATCTCCTGAAGGCTGGTGCAGTCTTGAGAGCATCTACGAATGGGAGTTCAACAACCAACTTCTCTAGCATTGCTTTACATCTGGCCTCTTCTATTTCTTTCTTAGACTTGGCAGGAGGTCGAGGGAAAGGAATCTTTGGTACATAGACTCTCCCAACATGTCCTGTAGTCTGCTTCTGGTCAACTTTTGGACTGGTATCGATCGATACAGGGGGAGTATCGATCGATACTTGTGGTGTTGCAACTGGTTCTCCAGCACTCTGAATAGGCAACGATCGATGTTGAGGGGTATCGACCGATACTAGGTGAGTATCGATCGATACTGGGGAAGTTTCAGGAATCCCATCGTCGTCATCGTCGTCTCCAGCAAGATCGACGAGTTGCTTAGGCGAGTAAGTCTTCTTCAAACCTGGAGTGACTTCTCTTCCGCTCCTCAAAGTGATGGCATGAACGTGCTCCCTCGGATTCACCGTCTTTCCCGGAAGAAAACCATCCTGTCTCT
>SMJT01000023.1:15085-121479 GCA_004349715.1 Crucihimalaya himalaica | reverse complement strand
AAAATTGAAATTAAAACTTATATACAGACTCACCAGTGGGTTGCCTCCCACTAAGCGCTTGTTTAATGTCATTAGCTTGACCGTGTCAGGGCTCAGGCGTCGGGTGGTTCACAGAGAGACAGTGAATGCATCTGTGACAAACGTCTCATCCAAGGTGGTGTGTAAGCATTATCTGCATGTGGTCTACCAAGGAAGTGAGGAACAACATCAGGGCAGGATGGAAGATTGGGTGGGATACTTCGTTTTCCTGCACAGTCATCAAAAGAAACAACAAGCGCTCGACGAGAATCTCGCGGCTTGCTTAAGTGTGAAGTAGATGGAAACGTATGATTGATGACATTAGGTGGTTTGGAATTAGAAAAAGAAGGTGCGTACCTTTGCTTTCTCCGAGGTGTCTGGTGTGTGAGAGGTGGGAGTTTTTGCTTGGAATTAGATGGAGGGCATAATGCTGCGTCGACCGACGCAAGGTCTGAAACTCGAATTTCACCACTTTTTCTGTAGTTTAGCTCTCAATCCTTGCCTCCATTGTAAAAACATCATTTTCCAGCAGTTTGGCATTAATTGGAGTCTCTTCTTAGAGCCTAGTACTAAAAAGACACTCCTCACTCCAATCCTTAAGCATATCAGTAGCATCCAATACCTTGACATACCCAGCAGTAAAGTCTTCTGAAAGCTCTGTGTTTGGGTCCTTATCAACGGAAATCTCTACAGAAAATGTCTGTCCATCAATGGTAGATGTCCTCCTCAGCTTGTCCATGTTTAAAGCTCACGACTTCATCACCCAAATCAAGCTCTATCCGTCCCTTTCTCACATCAATGATGGAGCCAGCTGTTGCCAAAAATGATCTTCCCAAAATAAGAGGATCCTGAGGTTCTTCAACATATTCCAAAATCACAAAGTCCGTGGGAATCATACCACCTTCTGAAATCCTTTTGGATCTATCAGCTAAGAGGAGAGAGATCTTTGTTGGAACGAAATCGGTCATCCCAAGGCTTTCAGCAACAGAGAGAGGCATCAAGTTAATGCTAGAGCCAAGATCACAGAGAGAATGAGGGAACCTTTTAGTTGAGATGGAATAGTCTAGTACAAAGCTTCCTGGATCAGGTAGCTTCTCTGGAATCCTACTCTGAATCATAGCACTGACATGTTCAGAGATTTTCACCTTCCTCTCTTTACTTGAAACTGTCTTTTTCAGGAGAATTTCACTGATGTCCTTTGTGAGCAGAGCTGCTTCCTCAGGACTCACACCATTGGTAACCATCCTCTTAGCATACCTCCTGAGAGCTGGTGAAGTTTTGATAGCATCGACAACAGGAAGCTCAACAATCAACTTTTCTATCATTGCTTTGCATCTGCTGTCTTCCACTTCCTTCTTTGTCTTCCTAGAAGGTCGAGGAAAAGTTATCTTGGGCACGTAGACTCTTTCCTCGACAATCCTGGGTGTTTTTGAAAATTTTAACTCAGTCTGCGGGGAGTGTCGATCGACACCAGTACTGCTCATCTGTGTCGTTTCTGCAGGTTGGTGTCGATCGACACTGGTAGTGGTGTCGGTCGATACTAGGGTGTTTGAGGTGTCCCATGAAAGTATCTGCACTGGTTTCGATCGACACTGGGTGGTGTCGGTCGATATTGGGTTGGTGTCGGTCGACACTGGGTTGGTGTCGGTCGACACTGGGTTGGTGTCGGTCGACACTGGGTTGGTGTCGGTCGACACTGACGTATCAGGTTCAAAATCACCTCCTGTGGTGATTGCATTGACGTGTTCATTGTGTGCATAAATCATCTTTCGCTTGACAGCTGCTGAAGTCTAAGTTATTTGAGTTTCCAGCATCTTCTTATGAATGTAAAGAGCTTCTATCTTTCTATTCAGATCGCTGTACATGGCGTCCATCTTCCCATTAAAATCAACAGTCATCTTTTGCTGTCCCTCAAGGATATGTTCAAGCATGGATTCAACCTTGCTCTCATGAGTCTTAGGCGGTGGAGTCTGGTAAGATGAACTCCCGTAGGTGCGAGTGTAATCGCTGCTCTGCATCGGTTTCTGGGGAAAGGAATTTGCTCCGAAATCAGACTTGAATCCTTGGTTGTTGTTGAACTGATACTGCTGATTCTGAAAACCAGTACCACCAACGTAATTAACATCCTCTGCTTCAACCTCATCTACAATCTCGACCTTATCAGCAAAGTGTACAGCCTTCTGCTGCTTGCCTATCAAAAGATTATGAACCGAATCCAGTTTCGCATGCACCTCAGCAATCTGTGAACCATCAATGTTCTCGTTCTGCTTCTTCCGCTCATAATCTGCATTCTTGGTGCTATCGCTAGACGCAAAGTTCTCGATCAGCACATAAGCATCACCGGGATATCACGTGTTGAAATTTCCATTGCCGCAGCATCCAGAGCCATCTGATACCTCCAATCAATCCCTCTGAAGAAAATACACAGCAACTGAACCTGTGAGAACCCGTTATATGGACAATCTCTCTGATAGGATCTGAATATCACCCAAGCAGCCTTAAACGCCTCTTTTGCTCCCTGAGAGAATTGGGATATCTTGTTCCTCAACTCCTCGGATCTCGCATCGTCATAGAAGTAGTTCAAAAATGCGTTCTTTGTCTCTTCCCAGGTGCTGAGTGATCCCGGAGGCAACTGCTTCAGCCAGTAAGCTGCATCCCCAGCAAAAGAGTACGGGAAAAGCTTACAGAAGAGAAAATCATAGGACACTCCATTGTACTTGATGCTAGTGACCAAGTCCTCAAACCTCTCAATGTGATCCATGGGGTGTTAATGAGGAAGACCATGAAAAAGATGCTGACGCACAAGAGTGAAGTATGCAGGTTTCAGCTGAAAGTCATTCCTCTGAAATTAATGACGAATCGCTGCTCGATTGGCAAAGAACTGATCAGGCCTGTTGTACTCACCAATCTACCTAGCACGATTAACCACAGTGTTCCCAACATTCACAGCAGCTGGAGGGACAATGATGTTTCCATCTCCATTAAGTCTGTGTCCTCTCTCATTATACAAACGACCCTCTAGGTCTCTGTAAGCACCAGCCTCATCACGAACTAAAACCAATGAGTTGTTCATCGCTGCTGGCTCCTTTGCCTTCTTGAAACACAAGAGTCAAAGCACGTAAGTAACAAAAAAAAAATGATGAGTATCGATCGATACTGGGGTGGTATCGATCGATACCGTCGGACTTAGTCGAAACTCTAATCTAAAATCTAATGGCGAATTTAGAGTCTCCGGCAACGGCGCCAGAATTTGATATGCTCAAATATAATACCCTAAAAGTACTAAAGCAGTAGCTGCAGTATATAGAGGTCAAACCACAAAGACTCAAGATGTTCACGCAATGGATTTCAAAATGTGAATTAAGCTAAGCAAAATCAATGTAATTGAAAACAACAAACGATTAAAAGCGGTTGTAAAATCAATGGAGGGAAAATAGGCTCAGGGTATTTCTCAGGAAATCAAGGAATGCAGGCAAATCAATCAATCAGGATTCAGATTTAGCACGGTTCTTGAACTCAAAACACTAAGCTATAATTAACCAACTGTCGTTGTGAGAATTATCTAAATATAAATCCTTGAATCCCAAATTTCTTTGCAAATTCTAAAGATCTAAACCAGCTTTAAAGTTCAGGTTTGATATGTTCACAAAACAACTAAACCAAATTTCTTTGCGGATAGTTATTTTGCTCACCCTAGGGTTTTCAGGTTTTCAATCACACTCTCGTGTCTAATTGATCAACCTAAGATCTAAATTCCAGATTCCTCAACCTAGAACTAGCTTTGAGAACAACCTATGGTGAAGAACTAATTCAGATTATGAATCCCAATAGATCAACTTATCTAACAAGCCATGAAATTCTTTATGAGAAAACCCTAAACCTAAGAGAGATCTACTCAGACATGATCAATGAAACAGAAATCATAATCGAATAGAATTGCATAGAATATATCAAGAGTAAACAAGGGTTCATAATTGTCTCCCACAAAAACCCGGAACCAATCTCTCTCAAAGTATTCAGAATAAAATCAAGTCTCTCCTAATAGTGGCTAAAAACCCTAAATATAATCCTAAAACGCGTTCTGGGCTTAATTGTAAATAATAGAATCCTCTGGGCCAAGTTGCAAAATCTTAAAACTTGTAAAATCACGTGTTTCCTTTTCCTGCAGTCGGTGTCGATCGATATTGGGTTGGTGTCGGTCGACACCAGGACTCTGTGCTCGCCAGACTGGACTGTCTTCACGAAAACTGGCATAACGTTTGATCGCACCGTTAGAATGGCCTCAAACCACTTCCAAATGAAAGCTAATCAATTGATCTGTCTTGTATCCAAATTTGAGCTCAATCCATCGGTGGGAAATTATTCAACGGATGCCAAAAAGCTCTAGGGTACTCTAAAAGCTCTAATTAAGCTCCAAACGTGCTAACACCTGAAAAGACTCAAAAAGACTACAAAAACACTAGAAGGACTTTGAAAACAGGACATATATCATGGCTAAAAACGGGTAAAAACCATGATATATCACTCTAGTACATATGCCAGCGTTCTCTGCATAGGAGAAGTATGAAGGGCACTGGATTGAAATACAGAATGTAGCAGTACAGCCAGGATTCACAGCGTTCCATGCAACAAACTCTTGCTTCAAACTTACAATCCAGTCTACAAAGACTGAATCATAAAAATTGATCCTTTGAACGAAGAGCATTACTTGGATTTTTTAAGTTTGACCCAAATACGTAACATCAAAACCAAAACGAACGTTGCTATAGGTATGCATGCAAATTTCTTAACCCATAATTTATATGCATGTAACTTTATTTACCTAAAGGAGAACACTTATGATGTAGATACTATGGGCATGCTCTCCAACACATGCCCCCTTCAAGAGAGTCCACATGGCCGTACATTTTCAAAGAGTGTGTTTCACATCAAAGATGCCATGTAAGTTTAAACCAAACAATAATAATACCATGATGAAACTCACCGTATTGTAATTTACAACCACCTTTTATTAATCATAATAGGGACAATATGTTAAAGTGTGTGGCAACCGGTGAACACGCTTATAACTTCTGGAATGGCTTTAGGAACAGGAGGGGTGGAGCGGTGATCGTGGTGCTTAAATTATGGAGGATAAATNACTCAAGATGTTCACGCAATGGATTTCAAAATGTGAATTAAGCTAAGCAAAATCAATGTAATTGAAAACAACAAACGATTAAAAGCGGTTGTAAAATCAATGGAGGGAAAATAGGCTCAGGGTATTTCTCAGGAAATCAAGGAATGCAGGCAAATCAATCAATCAGGATTCAGATTTAGCACGGTTCTTGAACTCAAAACACTAAGCTATAATTAACCAACTGTCGTTGTGAGAATTATCTAAATATAAATCCTTGAATCCCAAATTTCTTTGCAAATTCTAAAGATCTAAACCAGCTTTAAAGTTCAGGTTTGATATGTTCACAAAACAACTAAACCAAATTTCTTTGCGGATAGTTATTTTGCTCACCCTAGGGTTTTCAGGTTTTCAATCACACTCTCGTGTCTAATTGATCAACCTAAGATCTAAATTCCAGATTCCTCAACCTAGAACTAGCTTTGAGAACAACCTATGGTGAAGAACTAATTCAGATTATGAATCCCAATAGATCAACTTATCTAACAAGCCATGAAATTCTTTATGAGAAAACCCTAAACCTAAGAGAGATCTACTCAGACATGATCAATGAAACAGAAATCATAATCGAATAGAATTGCATAGAATATATCAAGAGTAAACAAGGGTTCATAATTGTCTCCCACAAAAACCCGGAACCAATCTCTCTCAAAGTATTCAGAATAAAATCAAGTCTCTCCTAATAGTGGCTAAAAACCCTAAATATAATCCTAAAACGCGTTCTGGGCTTAATTGTAAATAATAGAATCCTCTGGGCCAAGTTGCAAAATCTTAAAACTTGTAAAATCACGTGTTTCCTTTTCCTGCAGTCGGTGTCGATCGATATTGGGTTGGTGTCGGTCGACACCAGGACTCTGTGCTCGCCAGACTGGACTGTCTTCACGAAAACTGGCATAACGTTTGATCGCACCGTTAGAATGGCCTCAAACAACTTCCAAATAAAAGCTAATCAATTGATCTGTCTTGTATCCAAATTTGAGCTCAATCCATCGGTGGGAAATTATTCAACGGATGCCAAAAAGCTCTAGGGTACTCTAAAAGCTCTAATTAAGCTCCAAACGTGCTAACACCTGAAAAGACTCAAAAAGACTACAAAAACACTAGAAGGACTTTGAAAACAGGACATATATCATGGCTAAAAACGGGTAAAAACCATGATATATCACTCTAGTACATATGCCAGCGTTCTCTGCATAGGAGAAGTATGAAGGGCACTGGATTGAAATACAGAATGTAGCAGTACAGCCAGGATTCACAGCGTTCCATGCAACAAACTCTTGCTTCAAACTTACAATCCAGTCTACAAAGACTGAATCATAAAAATTGATCCTTTGAACGAAGAGCATTACTTGGATTTTTTAAGTTTGACCCAAATACGTAACATCAAAACCAAAACGAACGTTGCTATAGGTATGCATGCAAATTTCTTAACCCATAATTTATATGCATGTAACTTTATTNCAAGACCTATATCATGGCTAAAAACGGGTAAAAACCATGATATATCACCACGTTAGCACAAGAACCTCCATCAATCACTAAGTTACATACCTTGTCTCGGATGGTGCAACGAGTGTGGAATAGGTTCTCCTATTGTAGCTTCTCTTCTGGATTGACAACCATGTTGAGTACTCGCCTTCTCATTAAGAACTCTCATGTGTCTGGATATTCAACATCCTCGGCGTCTTCTTCTGGTTCATCATCGTGTTCATCCTGGGACTCATAGTCTCCTCCGGGGGTGATAACCATCACACGTTGGTTTGGGCACTCTCTAGTATCCTCTTCCCTGTCACTAAAAACAGATTATTTCATGTGATTTAGGTGCATTAGGGTACTTACCTAGTTTTAGAAACGTGAATCATTTTCTACTAATTTCCCTTTGTCTAGTGGTTAATTACTTGCATTCTATGCTTGTTAAGGTCTAGTACGGTTGGACGCAACTGTCTTCCGTTTGATTTGTTGTTCTACTTGGACAGATAGGTGTAGTAATTCATGCATCCCACTTTATTGGTCTCTTTCCACCTTTATGGCTATGCGGTCTTGCAAACCATCGACGAACTTAGCCATCAAGGCTTCTTCGGGCTCTTCCAACTCCAACAGGTTTATGAGTTTCTCAAACTCCTCAAAATACTCATCAACATACATCGATCCCTGCGATAACTTACGAAAACGTTTCTGTAAGTCTCTATGGTAATGATCTGGCACGTACCTTGATCTGAAGAGGAACTTCATGTCTCTCCAAGTGGTAACTGTAGCAAACCGGTTCCTCCTTCTCTCATCTACATTTCTATCCCACCAGGCAAGAGCATTGTTTGTGAGTTGAGCAGCAGCTAAGGCGCGCAACTTTCTTTCGGTCTCCATACCCGTAGCACTCGAATATGTATTCAAATCGTCTCTCCCAATCTGGGTAGATATCCGGATTGGCTTTCTCTGCAAAAGTAGGAGGTGTTAGCTTAACATTAGAGTTAACTTCCCGGTGTTCTTCTTTTCTTGGCCTCTTAGCACCATCTAACGGATCTTGGGCTCTCCGCACTTGATGGTTTAGAGGATTTTTGTCCATATCATCTGCTAAGAATGGCATTTCTTCTTTAGGTTGGTATAGATTACATATAGGTTGTCGTTGGTGTGGACCAGCAGCAGCTTGGACCGCGGCTGCAACAGCATGGACGGCAGCAGCATTGGCAGTTCCATGGGCAGTAGCTTCAGCAGAAACAACTCCTTGTTGAGGCTGTGGGGGTCGCTCTAGTCGAGCTACTCTATCCCCAAACTCGTTATGCATTGCTCTCATCTTTTCACGCATGGCAGCCAACATTTGCACGATTGAATCTTGTGGTATTGCCTCTTCACCCATCTCAGCTGTCGTTCTTGTAACTCAACAAAAACAACAAACTATCAAGGTATCACAGAAAATGTGATGGGCAAGGTTGCTAAATTCAAACAAAAACAAACGATGCAAAATTTTATTATGTTTTCGATTTGAATGTTCAAGTAAATAGCAGAAAGAAATAACACAATTAATACGGAATTTTTTTTTTTTTTAAGTTTTAATGATGTAATATTCGAAACAAACAAAGACAGAACCCAAAATATGCGAAGAAAGCAAAAGGAAACCAGCAAATATTCGACAAAAGTAAAACAAAAATAAGCATTAAGACAAAACACGAAAAAGGAAAGGGAGATGTGCGATTTCGTTTTCGCTTTTCTCCTTCCTCACGACAGTAACAATGAACAAGGACTCAA
Source organism: Crucihimalaya himalaica (assembly GCA_004349715.1). NCBI lineage: Eukaryota > Viridiplantae > Streptophyta > Magnoliopsida > Brassicales > Brassicaceae > Crucihimalaya > Crucihimalaya himalaica. The sequence continues at coordinate 113,045 of SMJT01000023.1, read as the reverse complement.
GACAAGACACGGAAATTGAAGAGACTAACAACCTAGCAGCAGAGAATTTCACAATACACAATCTAGCAATCGGAATCAAGCAAAACGTGCGATAGGAGCATTCTGACCTAAAAAGAAAGCAAACGGTAATTTGTCTAGGGTTTTTATGATTTCTTCTAACTAACACAGCTAGCACGGAATTAAATCTAGTCGAGATAACAAAGGGAATTAATTGATAACACTATTTAGAAACTATCCTAGGCAAACTAACAACAGCAAGCAAACGATGAAGCAAACAAAGAAAAAACGAAAAAAGTTATGGGTTTTTCTTATAATAACATAAACAAAACAACACAAAAGAATGATTAAGGATAGTTGTAACCTGAGAATAGAACCTTTCGGCTCTGATACCAAATGATATGAACCTTGTACGAGACTCACAACACACGGTTATGTGAAGATCGAACTAGTTAGCTTAAAATCTCTCTCTAGTGGGATTGGTTCAAAGGGGAAGTGTTGGAGAACGTGATGGCACCACTAAGAGTGTAAAAGCTCTTTGATACAGCAACTTATGGCTTGTGGAATCACACACACAAGTCAGAAGCAAAGGCAATCTCGCAAGGGGTAGTTATGGAGAAGAAAGTTCGAGTTTAATTGATATGGGGTGTGAATACATTACAAGGCTACAGGGGACCTTATATACTGGTCCTTCAGCTCTTTACCTATTAGGTCGACTCAATAATAAAACATGAAAAGACTCTAAATGACAAGAATTGTAAAAATAAAATTACAAGGTGTTTTTATGGGATTCAAATTAGGTAAGTCCTACACGCCATACATAAACAGGAAAAATAAAAGAAATAAACTAAGGGGTCTTGAACCGTGGTCCGTCTTGTTGTTTGGCTGCACTTTAACCACTAGGCCAAGCCTATGTACCTGCACAAAATGTATGGACAAATCATACCTTGTTTAAGCGCAATAGTGGCTAGACTTGGTGATACTCGCTCTCGGCTCGTGTTGGGGCTTCCTTCACTTGGTTTTCAGTAGGATCCTCAGCCTTGAGTATGTTTGAGGTGTCCGAGTTGTGATCTTCACTTGCTTTGCTGGTCGGAGCTCTCAAAGCTTGTTCACGGGCCACTTGATCGCTAAAATCTAAGTTAAGCGTGTCCAAAGTCTCTCTCGTGCCATTTAGATCTAGCGATGTTTTCTCTTTGGTTTCTTGCTTGTCCTCAGCTCATGGATTTTTCAAGAGATAAACCAAGTCTTTTTTTCAAATTGGCCTGAGGGAATATACCTTGGCCCAGTCATATCCTTCTCTCAGTCCATATCTTGTTCGGATGGGTTTCCTAGATGTATGGCAGGAGTTTGGCTCGTTCGTTCCGTTTCATTGGCTTCTAGGATCCTTTCCACAGTTAAGTTGAACTTCTGTCGTAGGCTCTTGGTCCTAAAACGTGTTATGGGACCGGATTAGACCGTGGATATCTTTGGATATTGTTGCTCGGGTACATGTCCTCATCAGGATCACTTATTATGGAACCTTCTCATCCAGTGTCGAATCTCGAAGATGTCGGTGTTGATTTGAAAATGTTTGATAGAATATGGGATAAGTTAATGATCCCTACGATAACTGCAGCTTCAAGCGCTCATGGATCATCATCATTAGGACATAAGTACTTTGCAGCTGAGGTTGCTTCATTGACAGCTTTTCGAACTATATACGTGATGGTCAGAGCCGTGCCAAGACAGACGAAGGCCATAGGCAGTATGTAAAAATATTCGAAATATTAATCATTATCCCTAATGAAAAAAATTGTAGTAAACATAAAATATTAATTCTGAAACATAATTATAGAAGATCGTTAATTTAAATTTCAAAATCAATATTTTTTGAATATCCAATTTACTTAAAACATCAACAATAAAGAAGAAGTTCAAATCCATAGTTAACAAGAGAAGCGATGGTTCTCATATCAAGCGACCTTGTATCACTTAACTGTTTGTACGTCAGTGTTTCTTTTAATTTCTGACTAATTACTAATTTTGAAAAAAAAAACCTCGCTAACTCAATTTATCAAAAATATCATTATTAGAAGTTAGGAAAAAAAAATCAAAAGCATCACATTTCTCTAGTAAAATTTTGGTTTAATTTTACATTAGTAACATATTAATAAGCTATTGATTTTTCCTTATATAAAATGGGGCCGGAAGCAAAGGTTTCATTTTGCCTAACGTAGGCATGGCCTAGGCCGATGGTGCAATGTACACCAGATGTTTCTTCAGGGGATTGTGAGTTTTGTCTGAAGAAAACTGTTGTTGATTATAAGAAATGTTGTCATGGTAACAAGGGTGGTGCTTTGGTAAGACCATTCTGCTTTATCCGGTGGAATTTGTATCCTTTTGCTGGAGCTTTTGAAAATATTACATTGTCATAGCCTCCACCACCGTTTTTTACCTCAACGACCGTTTTCTTTGACTCCTCCGGTAAGCGATCGGACCAATACAAATAGAAAAGGTAAACTCCTTTATATGATTTTCAGCAAGAATTTGTCGAAAACTGAAATTAAGTCACACGTTTGCAATGACTGTTGATGATTTCCCGGTTTGTTCTGACGGAAAAAAAATTTCGACGGGGATTTGTGGCAGTTACTATCCAAATAAGTTTTCGGAAAGTAACATGATCGGACAAGGTGGATTTGGTGAAGTTTACAAGGTACAAAGTTTTCTCTTTTTGGTTTGCTTTTTCTCTGTATGAAAAATACACTTTCGAATGGTACTGAAGTAGCGGTAAAGAGACTGTCAAAAACATCAGGACAAGGCGCACAAGAGTTCAAGAACGAGGCCGTTCTTGTGACAAAGCTTCAGCATAGGAATCTGGTTAGGCTTCTTGGATTTTGTTTGGAAGGAGATGAAAAGATACTCGTCTACGAGTTTGTACCCAACAAAAGCCTCGACTATTCCCTATTCGGTATGTTATGAGCTTAACTAATAGTAATACTTCTGTTTATGCTATCTTCAGATCCTGAAAAGAAAGGAGAACTAGACTGGACAAGACGTAACAATATTATAGGAGGGATTGCTCGAGGGATTGTATATCTTCATCAAGATTCACTACTTACAATCATATACCGAGACCTCAAAGCGAGTAACATTCTCTTAGATGCCGATATGGGATTTTCGGAGTTGATCAAAGTCAAGCCAACTCAAGAAGAATCGTTGGAACATAGTAAATTATATATGAAATTAACTAGAAAAACTCTGTTGAGTTGTTGCTTGTAGGCTGAAAAAGTGAAAGTGTTTTTTTTTTTTTTTTTGCAGTGGTTACATGTCTTCAGAGTATGCAATGCGTGGCCAATTTTCCATGAAATTTGATGTCTATAGCTTTGGTATTGATCTTGGAGATTAGAGATGTTAATATGAGTATTAAGTATACGGGTTTAAATGGGTCTTTCGTTAAAATAAAAACCCATTTAGCCCTATTTATCTATCAGAGTTATATGGGTTTACCCATTTAAACCTATTTATTAAATGATTTTTGATAATATTTAACAAAGTACCATGTTAGACCCGTTTATATTTTTTTTTCTATTTCATTATACACACCAAGCTATGGGTTTTTTTTGTTTTGAATTCTTTTATTTTATGAAGCTGGGTTTGTTAAAATACTTTTTTCCACAAAGAAATAAGTTTTATCATGCTTTCAGAATTTGAGTTTAAAAGTATTAGTTATGTTTTTTTTGTTCTTTAGTGCTTTTTATGTTTAATTAGTCATATAATATATGATATGCATAAAACACATAAGTTAATTAAATTTGTAGCAATTAAAAGTTACATGTTAACAAATCAAATTTTTTTTGGTGTTGAACAATAATAATTAGGAATATATATTACTAAAAATAAATTGTTAAATATAATGTTAAATGGGTCTAAACGGATCTAAATGGGTAAGAGTAATTTTAACGGGTCTAAACGGACATCCCTAATAGACTCCAAGATTAAATGGGTCTAAACGGTTTTTGGGTCTAAATGGGTTGGGTTCTAAATAGGATGGGTCTAAATAGGTACGGACCATCCATTTTAACATCCCTACCGGAGATAATAAGTTGCAAAAAGAACAGTAGTTTCTACCACATTGATGATTTTGGTGGTAATTTGGTCACACATGTGAGTATATGATCTATCTAGTTACATGTCTGTATGATTAAGCCAAAGGATATATAATCAAATTGATCACTTGTGCTAGGCTTGGAGGCTTTGGAGAAATGGTTCACTATTAGAAGTCGTGGATACCACTACGGGAAAGAGTTATCAAAGTAGTGAGGCTACTAGATGCATCCATATTGCACTTTTAATTTATGTATTCAAGAAGATCCTGCAGATCGTCCAACGTTACTGATAATCATCCTGATGCTTATTAGTAGCACAACCACTTTACCTGCGCCTCGATCACCCGGATTTTCAAGTAGTCGTGAATTTGACCCTGGCGGTTTGGAGTCTACCGAATCTACAAGCAGGTCTATTCACTGTTCTATCAATGATATAACGATTTCAGATCTAGATCCTCGTTGATAATACTACTATGAAAGTAGTATCACCATCTTCTCTTGTACTTGTCTTTGCTCTACTTTATATGACATTTGGACAAATATATATATGAAAACTGTTCCTGGTTCTATATATGATTATTGAATTATTTACTTCGTATCTAGAAATGTTAATAGAAATAGGTAAATTGGTATTTCTTCAACACCTAACCGGCACCAAAGTTTTCATCTTTTGTACACAAATATACAAGACCACTGCTAAGAGATTGATCAAAACCAATTCAAGTGTTGAGACTTGAGAGAATTAGTAGAAGTTCAAAAACCGGAGTCTCCAGAACCCAAAAAGGAAATGCACCCAATAGAGATTTTGCTGCAGAATTACAAACTTCACTGGACAACGACCATCATACTTGCAATAACGAAAAATTGGAAATCTAAGGTTTGACGATCGATAGGAAAATTTTCGAAAAAAAATTTGGACCATTTCTCGATTTATGCGTGTCATCCTTGCGCAGGGGTCATGCTAATCTTCTCTGTATCGTTCCAATTTTATCAGACGTCCCCGAAGGCAACAACCATAGGCATGACTCTAACGATATATAAACTTAGACTTTTCTTTCTACCTAAGCAATGTGGGACTGTCTATATCGTTCACAACTTAAATGAGCTCGTTTATTAAAAGGTCTCTTTCTATTTCTTCTTCGGCCAATTAAAATTAACGACCCTAAGTAAAAGGTCTCTTTCTGGACTGGTGGTGACCAAAATTACGGTTAGCTCAATTTGAGCATAACTTTTTGTGTTTCTTGGAGGATTAACCATTTTTTTTTTTTGGAATCTAATTTGAGCAAAACCGTGAGCAGAAACAGAATCTAAGTGTTGTATGAATTGAAAACGATTTTCATATAAATTTTGGCTTTTTAAAGTTTGTTTGTTGACTCCACGAATCTGATGTAGAACAGAGTATAATAATAAGGAGTGTTCACACCATTTCAATGTGTTCTTGATGTGATTCTCAGAGTGTATGGGTTCATATTAGTGGGATCGATCTATATGTCTTGTCCTCTTTTAAGGGTTTGGCAAAGTCAACAAATCTTTCATAGTTGTTATCTTTAGAGCGGTAAAGAGACTGAAGTAGTATTTTCTTAGACGCCCATATGAACCCCAAAATAGATCAAAGTCAAGCCAACACAAGAAGAATCGTGAGAACATAGTAAACTTTCTATCTTAAATTGTACGCTAAAAGACTTCCTTTATTTTTGCAGTGGCCATTTTCCCCTGAAGTCTAATGTCTATAGCTTTGGAATATTGGTTTCGGAGATTATAAGTGGCAAAAAAATAGCAGCTTCTACCCTGTTAGACCCGTTTATAATTTTTTGTCTTTTTTATGATACACCCAAACTATGGGTTTTTTTGTTTTGAATTCTTTTATTTATGAAGCTGGGTTTGTTAAAATACTTTTTTCCACAAAGAACTTAGTTTTATCATGCTTTCAGAATTTGAGTTTATAAGTATTAGTTATGTTTTTTTTTGTTCTTTAGTGCTTTTTATGTTTAATTAGTCATATAATATATAAAATATTATATGATATGTATAAAACACGTAAGTTAAATAAATTTGTAGCAATTAAAAGTTACATGTTAACAAATCAAACTTTTTTTGGTGTTGGACAATAATAATTAGGAATATATGTTACTAAAAATAAATTGTTAAATATAATGTGAAATGGGTCTAAACGGATCTAAATGAGTTAGAGTGATTTTAACGGGTCTAAACGGACATCCCTAATAGATTCCAAAATTAAATGGGTCTAAACGGCTTTTGGATCTAAATGGGTTGTGTTCTAAATGGGGTGGGTCTAAATGGGTACGGACCGTCCATTTTAACATCCCTACCAGAGATTATAAGTTGCGAAAAGAACAGTAGTTTCTACCACATTGATGATTCTGGTGGTAATTTGGTCACACGTGTGAGTATATGATTTTTCTAGTTACATGTCTGTATGATTAGGTCAAAGGATATATAATCAAATCGATCACTTGTGCTAGGCTTGGAGGCTTTGGACAAATGGTTCACTATTAGAACTCGTGTATACTACTATGGGAAAGAGTTATCAAAGTAGTGAGGCTACCAGATGCATCCATATTGCACTTTTATGTATTCAAGAAGATCCTGCAGATCGTCCAACGTTACCGATAATCATCCTGATGCTTATTAGTAGCACAACCACTTTACCTGCGCCTAGATCACCCGTATTTTCAAGTAGTCGTGAATTGGACCCTGGCGGTTTGGAGTATACCCAATCTACAAGCAGGTCTATTCACTGTTCTATCAATGATATAACAATTTCAGATCTAGATCCTCGTTGATAATACTATGAAAGTAGTATCACCAACTTCTCTTGTACTAGTCTTTGCTCTACTTTATAAGACATTTGAAAAAATATATATGAAAACCGTTCCTGGTTCCATATATGATTCATTGATTACTGAATTATTTACTTCATATCTGGAAATAGGTAAATTGGTGTTTTTTAACACCCAACCAGCACCTAAGTCTTTATTTTCAAAACGACTAAGATAAATGGACCCAATAGAGATTTTGCTGCAGAATTACAAACTCCACTAGACAACGACCATCATACCTGCAATAATGAAAAATTGGAAATCTAAGGTTTGACGATCTATAGGAAAATTTTCGAAAAAAAATTTGGACAAATTCTCGATTTATGCGTGTCATCCTTGCGGAGGACCATACTAATCTTCTCTATATCGTTCCAATTTTATCATACGTCCCCGAAGGCGACAAGCAGAGGCATGACTCTAACGATATATAAACTTAGACTTTTCTTCTACCTAAGCAATGTGGGACTATCTATATCGTTCACATCTTAAATGGGCTCGTTTATTAAAAGGCCTCTTTGTAATTCTTCTTCGGCCAATTAAAATTAATGACCATAAGTAAAAGGTCTCGTTTTGGACCGTTGGTGCCCAAAATTACGGTTAGCTCAATTTGAGCATAACCTTTTGTGTTTCCTGGAGGATTAAGGATTTTTAGTGTTTCGTTTTACCATTTTCTTTTTTTTTGGAATCTAATTTGAGCATAACCGTGAGCAGAAACAGAATATAAGTGTTGTATGAATTGAGAACGATTTTCATATAAATTTTGGATTTTTAAAGTTTGTTTGTTGACAGCCCGAATCTGATGTAGAACCGAGTATCATAACAAGGAATGTTCAAACCATTTCAATGTGTTCTTGATGTGATTCTCAGAGTGTATGGGTTCATATTATTGGTGAAGATAACAAGTTTGATCAGTATCAGTAGTGGGATCTCTATGTCTTGTCCTCTTTTAATGGTTTGGCAAAGTCAACAAATCTGTCATAGTTGTTAACTTTAGAACGGTAAAGACACTGAAGTAGTATTTTCTTAGACGCCCATACAGTGCCGTGCCTACGGTTTTTTAGAGGCCTAAGAGCATCTCCAACTCCATTCTATTTTCTACTCCAAACTCTATTTTGGAGTGAATTTCTTACCAACCCCACTTCATTTTCCACTCCAAAATAGAGTTTCTCCATATTCTACTCTATATTTGGAGTAACTCCATATTTGGAGTAACTCCATATTCTACTTTATTATGGAGTTAGACTTTTTTAATTGCAAATTGATCTTTTAAATATTAAATATTTATATTTTATACTTTTTATTAATGTAGCAATATCTTTGTCGTACATATTATCAACTATCAACATATATGCATGTAACACTATACTAATATTTAAATGCATAAAATGTATTTGACTATCATAACTATTGAAAAACTAAAATTTTTATTTAAAAAGATTGCAAAGTAAAATAAACTTAAAAATATATAACAAGTGCAGAAATTAAAGATAAGCAACATAAACAAATTTAACACTACAAATACGACCGGTTTGCTATTGTGAAAGGACCGATTCATTTTTGGAAAAAAATGTATTGCATGACATAATGACTACATGTGTTATTTTACATAACATGATAATATAATCGAGGATGAACGTTATCTCGAAGCACCAACTGGAGTTGGAAGAGAAGCTCCACCTCCAGAGGTCCAAATAGTAGATGATGATAATATCCGGTTCCAAGAATTTCTTGATCGATTTAGAGCAATCAAAGATAAAGAAGCTCATTTTTCACTTCGAAATGCACTAAATCATTTGTGGGAAAAAAATTAGTGTCGGTGATTTTTAATGATATTATGTAATTTTCTTTATTTAATAGGTCTTAAATTTTTTTAAATTCATAATTTATAAAAGTTTTGCAAAAAAATGGGTTAATTTGTAACTTTTAGAAATAAAAAACATTATTAATAAAAGAAAAAGAGAATCAATTTAGAATATTCTTTTTGAAGTAAAAAATGGAGTTATAGATTGGAGCAAAACACAACTCTATTTTGGAGTTGCACTATTTTGGAGTAAAAATGGAGATATAGATTGGAGATGGTCTAAGGCGATATTTAAGAATGTAACATTTTTAATAAACAAAAAAATAGTAAAACGTACTCAAACTTAAAATTTTTTTTAAAAAACTATAAAAATCTTTGAAAATAGAAAAAAAAACCTCAAATAAATGAATAAGTATTAGTATTGGTATGAATAAAACCTTGGAAAATTTACCATTATAAAAAATAATTGAGTAGTTGGACTAAGATAATTTTCCATCAAATGTGGCCTATGAATTTGTTATATTTAGTGTGGCTTTAGGCACTTGCCCTTTTTCTATAAGGGTAGGCACGGCTCCGCGTAGCCCATATGAACCCCAAAATAGCAGATTTTGGCATGGTGAGGATTTTTGGAGTTGATCAAAGTAAAGCCAACAGAAGAAGAATTGTTAGAACATAGTAAACTTTCTATCTTAAATTGTAGGCTAAAAGACTACCTTTGCAGTGGCCATTTTCCCCTGAAGTCTAATGTCGATAGCTTTGGAATATTGGTTTTGGAGATTATAAGTGGCAAAAAAATAGCAGCTTCTACCACATTAATGATTCTGGTGGCAATTTGGTCACACATGTGATTATAATCTTAATCTTTCAAGTTACATGAGTGTGTATATGAATAAGCCTGAGGATATTAATTTAATTGATCACTAGTGTTAGGCTTGGAGGTTTTGGAGAAATGGGTCACCGTTAGAACCAGTGTATCCAATAATAGGAGAAAGTTATCAGACTAATGAGGCTACTAGATGCATCCATATAGCATTGTTGTGTGTCATAGTTTAGCATCATAGCTATGGTTGGAAACATCGGTGTACATGATCTTCGTAGGACACATAATAGTCCGATTTGGATGCATCTAGTCGCTTCATTCCTTTGATTATCTCCAATGGATGGATCCCTACGTTCTAATTGTGTCCCATTTCTCCAAAGCCTACATGCCTAGAATGATAATCAATCAATCAATTAATACTCACAGCCGTAATCAGTTTTTAGAGACGTCAATTTGAGAATTGATTGCTTAAACTCATATATGTGATCAAGTCATGTGAACCGTCATTTGTCGGGAGGAAGCTACTATTATTCCTTCCACTTATAATCTCAAGAATTAGTACTCTGAAGCTATAGAAAAAAACCTCTAAACTGCAATATCAACTGCCCTGAAAAATTATATAATACGTATATATAGGATCCATGATATTGAAGCCAGTCGCTCTCTTGATGTTTTACACATTTTTGTTTATCTAAAAAATAACTAAATTAATTCTCAGTGTTGTGGTCATAATAAGCTTTAGTCAACATAACTCTACCCTTAATCAACTGTTTAACATGATGATCTGGTTCAATTCATACATAGAAATGAAAACTTGCATTCATCATCAGACTCCTTCACTAATAATACTTCAAAATTAGACGTTAAAATGTTATATGAGAACTGAATGACACACAATTTTACTTCATCCGAAAAAGACAAGTTATGTAGTAAATAAATATGAATAGTGCTAACATTCTATTTAGTATTTCCTATTTCATGATAAATGTCTTCTGAAATAGCTTCACTAGTAAAGAAAAATGTTTCAAACATATGAAAAAATACAGCATAGAGTAATCGTATGTACCCGGATTATATCATGTTTGTAAACAGTGTACCACCGGTTTGTCTCTCTAGACCTTTCAATAAATTGATTGTTGTTGACAAAAAAAAGTAAAAAAATACACTTTTACTTAATACGTTTTCTCTAAGATCTACATTAATATGAAGAAAATCTTATTCCAGCAATATGTTCTATATAACTAATTAATTATCATATGAAATAATGTCATCAAAAATTTTGGTAAAACAGAAAGGAAAGCAACTCAGCGAAAATAAACTTTCAACTGAAGAATAACTGAAATTCTAAAAAGAAAACCTTGGCTTCACAAACTAAAAACACAATATGCAACGTAAAGAGTAAATGTATAGATCTGAGGTTCCAAGCATCTTGAAGCTGATAGGGTACATGCAATGCGACTCACACATCCTGCACAATGGACGCGATATACTGTTAAAGAAATCGAATGGATCCGTAACACTTTGTCTCTCAAAGCTCTCTTCCTCTCACGATCTTTGATTGTGTATAAGTAAACTTGAGTCAATGAAAGAAAGAAAGAATTGAGCAAAGAAGAAGACACAGGATTTGTGACAAAGCTTACGTCTGGGGCCAGATTCAATCCGGCAATCCACTAAAATGAAGAAGAACTCAGCTCAATGGAGCTTACAACAATGGCGAAACAACGAACGAATCTCTCTCTCTCTCTCTCTCACTCTGTTACAACGATGAAGAGAGAGATGATCTCAAAAGTCTGTTACAAAGATAAGAAGAAGGAGAAGTATATATGCACACTTCAACAACGGCAAAGTCTCTATCGCGACTAGAGTCTTTGAGTTGATCTTGAACTCTGCAGCAGGGTAAACCGGATTCGAACCAGACTCAATTGCACAATTCCTCTGGTTAAACCAAACCTGAAAAATTGAAATCACAATTGTACCAATCAACACTCCACCTTGATTCAATTTTCTGTCTTCTCTAGTGGACTGCACTTCTTAGATTTAACCTCTGGCAATGATGATTCTTCATCTTCTAGCCAAGCAGCCTTAGAACATCCAAGGCAGCTTCAAATTTGTGAACCGGTATGCCTTTTGTAAGCATTTCCGCAGGATTCTGTGATGTATGTATCTTATGAACTTCAACTTCACCGGATTCAATGACGTCTCTGATGAAATGTAGCTTAGTTGATACATGCTTGGTCCTTTCATGAAATGTATTATTCTTTGATAGACTTATTGCAGACTGAGAATCACACCAAACTGATGCTTGTTTTGTTTTTAGCTTCATATCTTCTAAGAGACATGTAATCCACATAGCTTCTTTTACAGCTTCAGTGAGAGCAATATAGCTTCTGTACTAGATAAGGCAACAATATGCTGCAAATTTGATTTCCAGCTGACTGTATTACCTCCTACTGTAAAAACATAACCATTAATGGATCTTCTCCTATCAAGATCTGCTGCATAGTCTGAATCACAATAGCCTTGAATCCTGAAATCTTTTCCTCTTGTATACACTAAGTTTAATTTTGATGAGCCTTTAAGATACCTCAGCAGCCACTTAACAGCTTCCCAGTGTATGTCACCAGGTTTACTCATAAATCTACTAATGAGACCAATTGCATAAGCTATATCTGGCCTAGTTCCAATCATAGCATACATGATACTGCCCACTGCACTTGAGTAAGGAGTCAGATCTGTATCTATACATTCATCTTCATTCTTGACAGATGATAACTTGAAATGACCACCAATGGGAGTACTAACAGCCTTAGCTTCATCCATTTCGAATCTTTGTAAGACCTTCTTTAGATACTGAGACTGAGACAAATATAGAACACCTTTCTTTCTGTCCCTTCTAATATCTATCCCTAGAATCCTACTAGCAGCTCCCATATCTTTCATTTCAAATTCCAGACTTAAAACTTCTTTTACTTTATCTACTTCTGTTTTACTTTTACCTGCCAATAACATGTCATCAACATAAAGTAATAGATAAAAAAATTCCTCATGACTTACCTCTTTCACATAAACACATGAGTCATGATCACTTCTGATGAAATTTTGACTCAGCATGAAAGCATTGAATTTCTTGTTCCATTGCCTAGGTGCCTGTTTCAAGCCATAAAGAGATTTATTTAGTAAACAAACTTGATCTTTATTTGAATTTACCTCAAATCCCTCAGGTTGCTCCATGTATAAGGGTTGATCAAGTTCTCCATGTAATAATGTTGTCTTCACATCCATCTGTTCTAACTCCATGTCTTCTACAACAACCAAAGACATTAATATACGAATAGATATATGTTTAACTACTGGTGCAAAAACCTCCTGATAGTCGATTCCTTCTCTTTGAGAAAAGCCTCTGGCCACTAATCTTGCCTTATATCTCTCTGGCTCCACACCAGGAATACTAGGCTTCCTTTTATACAGCCATCTGCAACCTATGACCTTTTGGTCTTTAGGTCTGTCAACTATGTCCCAGGTTTCATTCTTAAGCAAGGATTGCATTTCTTCTGACATTCCTCCATTCCATTTTTCCCAGTCTTTGTCTTTTCTTTCATCATGATAACAACTTGGCTCTTCTGAATCTATTTCTTCTGCAGTAACTAGAGCAAAGGCAAACTGAGTGTAGTCAGATAACCTTTTGGGTGGATTTAGAACACGTCTTGTTCTGTCCCTAGCCAGTTGATAATCTTCCAAGTTTGAGCTTCCTGAGATGACTTCTTCTGCAGTGTGATCATCATCATCATCTGAGTCACTGCTATGTATTGTAGTAACTCCACCTTCATTCTTCTATAATCTGATTATTTGAGATTTCTGATACAGAGATGATCTTGACTGCTTGTTGTGATTCCTTGTCACCTTCATGATCATTACTGCCTTGTATATCTTTGTACACCAGGTTCTCATTAAATACCACATTCCTGCTAATCACACATTTTTGTTCATTCAGCAACCAAATCTTAAAACCTTTTGTGCCTTATGGATAGCCTAGGAATAATCCTTTGTGTGCCCTTGGTTTTAATTTCCCTTGATCCTGATAGACATAAGCAATTGCTCCAAATTTCTTTAAGTGCTTATATCCAGGTTTTCTCCATAACCACAACTGCTCTGGCACATTGTGATCTACTGCTGAGCAAGGTGATCTATTTATCAGGTAAGCTGTTGTAGCTGCTGCTTTAGCCCATAACCTTTCTTCAAGTCCTGATCCATTTAGTAGACATCTGACCTTCTCCATCACTGTTATGTTCATTCTCTCTGCAACTCCATTCTGTTGTGGAGTATAAGTGCAGGTCCTGTGCCTTTCAATTCCATTCTTAGCACAATACTCATTAAACTTTGAGTTACAGAACTCTAGTCCATTGTCAGTCCTTAATGTATTTACCTTTCTATTTACCTGATTCTCAACTAGTTCTTTCCACTCACAGAACTTTTCAAAAGTTTCATCTTTAGTTCTGAGAAATATCAGCCATACTTTCCAAGTCTTGTCATCAATGAGTGATAGAAAGTATTGTTTACCTGATATTGATGGAGTTACATTTGATGAACCCCACAAGTCTGCATGTATGTACCCAAGTACATCTTTTGTGATATGCTTTCCAACATTGAAACTCAGCTTCTTAGACTTTCCCATAACACAGTGTTCACAGAAAGGTAGCTCCTTAATCTCTTTCTTTTCAATTATTCCTTTTTCAGATAATATCTTCATATTGTTTATACTCATATGCCCAAGTCTGCTGTGCCACAATTCTGTACTCATCTTGATACTCTCAGCATTTCAAATTTCATGAGAAACAGTATGTCCATCAAGAATGTATAGACCATTTACCAATTTTCCTTGTAGTGCAGTCTTACCATTTTTATAAAATCTGATTTTCCCATCACTCCCTTCATGCTTATAACCAAGTTGATCCAGTGTGCCAGTAGAGATGAGATTCCTTCTCAAATTAGGCACAAATATGACATTTTTGAGCATCCTTATAGATCCACCATGAGTGTTTAGTTTGATTGTACCACTTCCTCTAGATTCAACACTGTGATCATCACCCAGCAGAATCATAGTAGAACCTTTTTCTTCAAATTCAGAGAACCAATCCATTCTTGAAGTCATGTGATATGTACACCCATAATCAATAACCCATTGATCTTTGGCTTCTTGATCATACATACTCAGAGCTTCTGAGAACACCAACTTTTCTGTGATAACACCAGCTTCTGCCTGTCCATCATTTTCAAATTTCTTCTTTCTGGCATAACAATATTTCTTGACATGGCCTTCCTTTTTACAGAACCAACAAGTGAGACGAGTTTTAGAGTTTGACCTCCCTCTATTTTTACCTCGATCACTCTTGTGATTACTCTTAAACTGTGATCTACCTCTATTGCTTTCTTTAAGTTCAGACATTTCTCTTTCCAGTGACTTAGCAGATGATACTACATCCTGTACTGACAGTGTTTTGTTTCCATACTTAAGAGTATGCTTAAGTTGATCATAAGAGATAGGCAGTGAGTTCAAGATTAGAATAGCCTGAACTTCTTCTGCAACCTTAATCTCTAGACTACTTTATTCTTCCACTATCTTCAAGAAATCATTTACATTCTGATCAATCTTTTTTGTATCCATCATCTTGAATGAATAAAACTTTATCTGAACATAGATCCGTTTTGGCAATGATGTTTCCATGTACATTTGATTCAATAATGACCACATTTCAGCTGCAGTTTCACAGTGATTTACCTTTCTTAGTACTGTATCTCCTATATGTTTGATGATTATGTTTTTGGCTTGTTCTGATTTCTCAATCTTGACTGGATCTGGAATTTCCTTCGTCTGTGTTGTATCAGATGTTGATATTTCTTCAGAGATTGTTTGCTTTCCTTCGCTTTTGGTAAGCGGAACTGTATTTGTCAGTGAAAAATCACTCAGGATGTTCTTTAACCCAAGAACACCAAGCTGCGCCATTATTCTTATCTTCCATAGTGAGAAATCACTATCTCCGTCGAATGCTTTGATTTCAACTCTTGATGTAGTCGTCATCAACAGATCTTCTTAAATCCAAGCTCTAATACCAATTTGTTAAAGAAATCGAATGGATCCGTAACACTTTGTCTCTCAAAGCTCTCTTCCTCTCACGATCTTTGATTGTGTATAAGTAAACTTGTGTCAATGAAAGAAAGAAAGAATTGAGCAAAGAAGAAGACACAGGATTTGTGACAAAGCTTACGTCTGGGGCCAGATTCAATCCGGCAATCCACTAAAATGAAAAAGAACTCAGCTCAATGGAGCTTACAACAATGGCGAAGCAACGAACGAATCTCTCTCTCTCTCACACTCTGTTACAACGATGAAGAGAGAGATGATCTCAAAAGTCTGTTACAAAGATAAGAAGAAGGAGAAGTATATATGCACACTTCAACAACGGCAAAGTCTCTATCGCGACTAGAGTCTTTGAGTTGATCTTGAACTCTGCAGCAGGGTAAACCGGATTCGAACCAGACTCAATTGCACAATTCCTCTGGTTAAACCAAAACTTAAAAGTTGAAATCACAATTGTACCAATCAACATATACTATTATTGAGCACCATCTCATATGATGTGCCAAAGTATTTTATTATGCTCCTTGGCATGAGTCCTAAAAAATCTCCCAGCACTTACTTTGTATGTAAACTAGCTCGGTGGTCTTTACACGTGTAAAACCATGTCTTTGAATTGGTTTCTTTCTCAATGTCACAGAAGTATTTGCCACTTGCATTTTCGCCATAGCATAGTGAGAAAAGATGATCGTCTACTCTATGTTTTACCACTTGTGGTAAAGTGACACATTTGAAGCATAAGACAAATCTACAACCACTTTCAATGTATGTAAGCACATGAGATTGCTAATTTTTGCAACCGTTGAATTTTTATTCTTCCACTTGTGGAATGTAATATAAGGGATGTTGGGGATGGCTTGGATGGAAAAAAAAAAAAGCTCTGAAACTGAACTGCAAAGTACATCTAACTTCTTATACCCACACTGGTACATGAAATAATTGGACTTTCTACCACAAGCATCAGTGTTAAAGCAATAAACAACATTTGTAAGTAAAGTAAGACGGTCATTGTGTAGCACATGCCATTTGTTTTTAGAAGATTCAGCACAATTTTGGTGGAGAATAAAATCACAATGGATACAGCCATGGAAGGATTGGAGACATATGGGATGGGTGCAAGCTCTGCACCTCTTGCTTTCCTCCCAGAGAAGACCATTAACATGGAATCTTAGGTAATGCTCTTTATGGCTGAAATGTTGTATTGTGTTGTCATCTATTACCACATATGGCTCTATATCTTCCATCTCATCAGGTATACCTTCGAGTTCTATCCCGTTCGACACATCCTTTCTAGTAGCACATTTCGAATGAACGACATAGTGAAGACACCTCTGACAAGAATAACCGTCCCAAGTCCAATCTACCTTCTGGTGACAAACTCCACATACAGAATTTAGAAGACCAAGAACATAAGTGCGAGAAACACGGTGATCATGCCGATTGATGTTTATGAGGCGTGGAAGGGCAAGACACTCTTGATGTATCATGAATCCACATTGAAAACATACGCCTTATGGATGTTGTCACAAGCCTACTTATGTATGGACCACTGAACAATGACATTTACATGACAATACCGAAAGGATTTAACTTGCCTAAAGCATCAAATAATAGTTCTCGATAACAATATTTCATAAAATTGAATCAATCTCTTTATGGATTGAAACAATCAGGGAGATGTGGTACAACCGCCTCAGCGCGTACTTGATAAGAGAAGGCTATAAGAATGACCCCATTAGTCAATGTAGTTTTATAAAGAGATTTGGATAGAGATTTGTTGTCATTGTTGTGTATGTTGATGATTTGAAAATTGTAGAGAAGTCTAGAGAAATTGCAATGATAGTTGAATATTTAAAGAACGAATTTGAGATGAAAGATTTTGGAAAGACAAAATTTTTTCTATGATTAAGAATTGAGCATTTGAAGAATGGAATCCTTGTGCACCAAACGACATACACTGCAAATGTGCTTAAGAAGTTCTCTATGGACAAAGCACATCCGTTGAGTAGCCCAATGGTTGTATGAGCGCATGATGTGGATAAAGATCCATTCCTTCCTCGGGAAGAGAACGGAGAAATTTGTGGTACCGAATTAACATACTTAAGTGTTATATGAGCATTAATTTACCTTGCTAGTCATACAAGACCTGATACATCATTTTCGGTGTTAGAAGGATTTAGCTCATGCCCAAACCGAAGGCACTGGAATGGAATCAAACATTTACTTCATTTCCTTCAAGGTACAAAAGATATGGGTTTATTCTTCTTTAACTCGTCCAAAGAAGATTTGATTGGTTTTGCAGATGCAGGATATTTATCCGACCCCCATAATGCTCGATCACAAACAGGATATGTGTTCACATGGTGTGGTACAACTATTTATTGGTATTCTATGAAGCAAACCATTACAACCACTTCTTCTAACCATGCAGAGATTTTTGCTATCCATGAAGCTAGTCGCGAATGTGTATGGTTAAGATTGATTATACACCATATACAAGAAGATTGTGGTATACCTACGGAGAAGGAAGTTCCAACAATTATGCATGAGGTTAAAGCAGCATGCATCAAACAACTCAAGGGAGGTTATATCAAATGCGATAGAACAAAGCATATTCTACCAAAATTCTTCTTTACCCATGAACTACAGAAGAATGGCGAGGTAAGTGTCATACAGATTCGTTCAAGTGAAAATTTGGCAGACTTGTTTACCAAGGCGCTTCTGAATGCTACTTTCAAGAAGCTAGTTTATCAGATTGGACTGCGTCGTCTCAAAGATCAGTGATGTATTCATGAGGGGGAGTAAATGCGCGCTGTACTTTTTTCCCTTAACCATAGTTTTTCCCAATGGGTTTTCCTGTTAAGGTTTTAATGAGGCAGCATTTCTAACATACGCATTTAGGATTATGTTATCATAATGGTCATCAAGGAGAGTATTATGAATATTATGTTTATCATATGGATGCCCATTATGAACCCATTAATAATATTTTAGGTTATTTGGTTTTTAAGCTAAACCCTAATTTATGTCCTACATATACCCTCTTATATTCATGAACAATACACAAATACAACTACTAAAATCATTTGTTTCACAACATATTCTAATTTTTTGTAAGAAACATCTTTAGTTCTTAGATTTTTGCAACCACGATATATTGTGTTTGGTAAAAAAATCCATAACGTATATTTTGCTTAGGTAAAAAAATATACATATATATGTCTATGTTTTGTTTATACATATACATATCTGAATTATAAATAAATATATTTATAAATAATTATATGTAATATGTATGTATATGTGTATATATATATATATATATATATATATGTGTGTGTGAGTGTGTTATATGTATATAAATTTTTATAAAAAACACTATTAAGTCATTGACCCATTATGAGCCAATTTAATTTGAAGACATAGAAAATAGTCTGCATTGTTTTCAAGAATTTTTGGAGCATATATTAAAAATTAATACAATAGTTTGATTTGATTTTCTAGTTGTGTTTAAAACATATTATAAAATCAAACACAATCACTAGGTACTCTTTGAAAGTAGTAAAAATTCTTAATAAAATAATAAAATATATATATTTTACTAAAAAAATACTAAAAACATAAAATTTACATGTGCATGATACAGGTTCTTACCTAGTAATTTGGTTAAATATCATAACAAAGATAGAAACGCAACTTCAAGCCTCGTTTTATTAAATAACAGAGTAAGGCTCTTTTTACAGCCTTTTACAAACGTTGAAAGCAAACTACTAGGCTACTAGCTACAAAATCGGATCGATACTCCGATTTATTCAAAACAGAAACAAATCAACGAATCCCCGAACAATAGGGATTTATTCAAACTGGAATTGACTAGAGTAAAAATTATTCCTAACAATAGGGCTTGGTTACATGATTACATTACTATATCATTTTAGGAACTGGTGGAGGTAAACCACGACATCTGTGTGATGTTTCACATCCCCGGTGGTACGGATTCGCTGGTTGATCGGGTGGACATTTTCCATGACTACATCCTCGTTGGGGATCACCACGTCCTATTACTGGATAGCCAATCTCTTTTCCAGCTGCTACGTTCATGTTACTTATAAACACACATGTTATGAACATAATCACGAGCATAAACCTTTTTGTATCTTTCAAAATGCTCATGGTGATTTGTGTTTTTGTTTTTGTTTGAAAAATGTGTATTTGTTTATCGAATAGTTAACAATGTCTTTATGAGTATAAAAGGGGTGCACTTTGTGATATATAAAGTGACTGGAATTTTTGAAAGATAATCCATATATCCCAAAGTAGTGATATTTGTTGAAAAATATTGGAATGAATTTAGGGGAATCTAATCTTTCTCAATTTAGATGTGTTGTGTCGTGAAATTATTAGTTGGTCTAAGAAAAAAATGATGCTGTCTTTTTATTTTCTTTTTACTTAGAAATAGATTACAAAAGGATATGTGATCGATTTTTTTCCCTCCTTTTTTTACAAACTACTTAATATATAGATGTCAAAATAGTTAATTGTACAAACAAGAATTTACTTCTACATACATAATATATTAGGTGTCATATACAAAATAGTTAATTGTACAAACAAGAATTTACTTCTACATACATAGAAAATGATAATGTCATTTTCTAATTGTCCATCTATAACTTATCTAGTTAGGATTGGTGGAATAGATTTTATAATAATCAAAAACCTATTATGCCCTTAATTATAAATAAAAATGAAATTACAAAATTATAAATTTTAATCATATTTCATATTCTAAACCTCTTATTCATATAGAGTCTTTCATTAAAAAATTAAAAATTAAAATATATTATACAACCTATCAAAATAAAAATAAACATTCTTAAAACCTATTTTTCTCTTCTTCCTTACCGATGCCTTTTTAAATATTAATGAACAAAAATCTAAAAAAAAAAGTTATCTAGAGAACAATTTTGGACAAAATATTTATATAAAACTTACTACACCTATTTTAAAATAAATACAGTATATATTACAGAAAAAATATATCTTTCAATTTATGTTTTATATGTTACAAAATAAAGTTATAACTTACAATGGTTTAAATAGTGTTTAAAGGCCGGTTTATTAATATTGTAACATTGGATACATTTAAAACCACTTTTTTACATTGATTTGAAAATATGACCTACATATATTTGCTTTATTTTAATTTTTTACATACATAATATATATTTTGAAGAATATTTCATATACAAAATATTTTGTTTAAATATATAATGTATTTATTTAAAAAAGGTGTAGTAGATTCAAAAATGTTAAAGAATATATTCGATTTACATAAATAGATTTACTTTCCTTATTTGTAGATTCGGTTACTAGTTTTAAGGAAATCTAATTTTATAGAATATTGAGTAAATCGTAGAATACGTATTCTAAACTTTAGAATACGTATTCTAAATTTCGTAGAACATAGAGAATTTGCTGAATGCGAGTTCCAAAATTTGTAGAACATGTATTCTAAAATTTTAGAACAAATATATGTTCTAAAATTTTCAGAACATGTACAATGCGTAGAATACGTATTCTAAAGGTTTTAGAACAGACAAAAAATTTAGAAAACCAATTCTACACTTTTCGGAAAATCTAAAACCTATTTATATGCGACCAAATGAAAAAAATGTTTTCACTAAATCTTCTTTAAACATGTCTATCAACATGTTTTTGTGGTTTTTTCCTCTTAAAATTGTCAAAATTTTGATATAGGGGTCTTGGATGGTCAAAACTGTCAAAACATGTCTATCAATTTGTATGGTCTTGGATGCTTAGTGGTCTCCTAACCTAACTTTTCTACCATAAACTTGCTAGCCACGTTAGCACAAGAACCTCTATCAATCACTAAGTTACATACCTTGTCTCGGATGGTGCAACGAGTGTGGAATAGGTTCTCCTGTTGTAGCTTCTGGATTGACAACCATGCTGAGTACTCGCCTTCTCATTAAGAACTCTCATGTGTCAGGATATTCAACATCCTCGGCGTCTTCTTCTGGTTCATCATCGTGTTCATCCTGGGACACATAGTCTCCTCCGGGGGTGATGACCATCACACGTTGGTTTGGGCACTCCCTAGTATCCTCTTCCCTGTCACTTAAAACAGATTATTTCACGTGATTTAGGTGCATTAGGGTACTTACCTAGTTTTAGAAACGTGAATCATTTTCTACTAATTTCCCTTTGTCTAGTGGCTAATTACTTGCATTCTATGCTTGTTAAGGTCTAGTACGGTTGGACGCAACTGTCTTCCGTTTGATTTGTTGTTCTACTTGGACAGATAGGTGTAGTAACTCATGCATCCCACTATATTGGTCTCTTTCCACCTTTATGGCTATGCGGTCTTGCAAACCATCGACGAACTTAGCCATCAAGGCTTCTTCGGGCTCTTCCAACTCCAACAGGTTCATGAGTTTCTCAAACTCCTCAAAATACTCATCAACATACATCGATCCCTGCGACAACTTACGAAAACGTTTCTGTAAGTCTCTATGGTAATGATCTGGCACGTACCTTGATCTGAAGAGGAACTTCATGTCTCTCCAAGTGGTAACTGTAGCAAACCGGTTCCTCCTTCTCTCATCTACATTTCTATCCCACCAGGCAAGAGCATTGTTTGTGAGTTGAGCAGCAGCTAAGGCGCGCAACTTTCTTTCGGTCTCCATACCCGTAGCACTCGAACATGAATTCAAGTCGTCTCTCCCAATCTGGGTAGATATCCGGATTGGCTTTCTCTGCAAAAGTAGGAGGTGTTAGCTTAACATTAGAGTTAACTTCCCGGTGTTCTTCTATTCTTGGCCTCTTAGCACCATCTAACGGATCTTGGGCTCTCTGCACTTGATGGTTTAGAGGATTTTCGTCCATATCATCTGCTAAGAATGGCATTTCTTCTTTAGGTTGGTATAGATTACAGATAGGTTGTTGTTGGTGTGGACCAGCAGCAGCTTGGACCGCGGTGGCAACAACATGGACGGCAGTAGCATTGTTCTCATCTTTTCACGTATGGCAGCCAACATTTGCAAGATTGCATCTTGTGGTATTGCCTCTTCACCCATCTCAGCTGTCGTTCTTGTAACTCAACAAAAACAACAAACTATCAAGGTATCACAGAAAATGTGATGGGCAAGGTTGCTAAATTCAGACGAGAACAAACAATGCAAAATTTTATTATGTTTTCGATTTGAATGTTCAAGTAAATAGCACAAAGAAATAACACAATTAATAAGGAATTTTTTTTTTTTAAGTTTTAATGATGCAATATTCGAAACGAACAAAGACAGAAACCAAAATATGCGAAGAAAGCAAAAGGAAACCAGCAAATATTCGACAAAAGAAAAACAAAAATAAGCATTAAGACAAAACACGAAAAAGGAAAGGGAGATGTGCGATTTCGTTTTCGCTTTTCTCCTTTCCTCACGACAGTAACAATGAACAAGGACTCAAGACAAGACACGAAAATTGAAGAGGCTAACAACCTAGCAGCAGAGAACTTCACAATACACAATCTAGCATTCAAAATCAAGCAAAACGTGCGATAGGAGCATTCTGACCTAAAAAGAAAGCAAACGGTAATTTGTCTAGGGTTTTTATGATTTCTTCTAACTAACACAGCTAGCACATAATTAAATCTAGTAAAGATAACAAAGGGAGTTAATTGATAACACTATTTAGAAACTATCCTAGGCAAACTAACAACAGCAAGCAAACGATGAAGCAAACAAAGAAAAAACGAAAAAAGTTATGGGTTTTTCTTATAATAACATAAACAAAACAACACAAAAGAATGATTAAGGATAGATGTAACCTGAGAATAGAACCTTTCGGCTCTGATACCAAATGATATGAACCTTGAACGAGACTCACAACACACGGTTAGGTGAAGATCGAACTAGTTAGCTTAAAATCTCTCTCTAGTGGGATTGGTTCAAAGGGGAAGTGTTGGAGAACGTGATGGCACCACTAAGAGTGTAAAAGCTCTTTGATACAGCAACTTATGGCTTGTGGAATCACACACACAAGTCAGAAGCAAAGGCAATCTCGCAAGGGGTAGTTATGGAGAAGAAAGTTCGAGTTTAATTGATATGGGGTGTGAATACATTACAAGGCTACAGGGGACCTTATATACTGGTCCTTCAGCTCGTTACCTATTAGGTCGACTCAATAACAAAACATGAAAAGACTCTAAATGACAAGAATTGTAAAAATAAAACTACAAGGTGTTTTTATGGGATCCAAATTAGGTAAGTCCTACACGCCATACATAAACAGGAAAAATAAAAGAAATAAACTAAGGGGTCTTGAACCGTGGTCCGTCTTGTTGTTTGGCTGCACTTTAACCACTAGGCCAAGCCTAAGTACCTGCACAAAATGTATGGACAAAACATACCTTGTTTAAGCGCAATAGTGGCTAGACTTGGTGATACTCGCTCTCGGCTCGTGTTGGGGCTTCCTTCACTTGGTTTTCAGTAGGATCCTCAGCCTTGAGTATGTTTGAGGTGTCCGAGTTGTGATCTTCACTTGCTTTGCTGGTCGGAGCTCTCAAAGCTTGTTCACGGGCCACTTGATCGCTAAAAGCTAAGTTAAGCGTGTCCAAAGTCTCTCTCGTGCCATTCAGATCTAGCGATGTTTTCTCTTTGGTTTCTTGCTTGTCCTCAGCTCATGGACTTTTCAAGAGATAAACCAAGTCGTTTTTTCAAATTGGCCTGAGGGAATATACCTTGGCCCAGTCATATCCTTCTCTCAGTCCATATCTTGTTCGGATGGGTTTCCTAGATGTATGGCAGGAGTTTGGCTCGTTCGTTCCGCTTCATTGGCTTCTAGGATCCTTTCCACAGNCTTTCAAACTTGAATCACAGATGTAAAGTAAACCAACTGTCGTTGCGAAAACTATCTATGCCTAAACCTAGAATTCCAAATTTCTTTGCAAATTCTATGAATTTAAACAAGCATTAAAGTTCAAGTTCAATTGTTCACAAAATCCCTAAACCAAATTTCTTTGCGAATATGGCTTTTGCTCACCAAACACTAGATCAGACAATCAATCACACTTTCGTGCCAATCAAACAACCTAACATCAGATTCTTGTTCGCAAGGCTAGAATCAGCATTAATATCAAGTCTAGGTGAAAAGCTCTATAGATTATTCCCTAACAATTAATTCAGATCTAATAATTCATCAAATACCTTTAAGCAACCCTAATCCTAACATGGAATCTACTCAGACATGGTGAATGCAATAAACATCATGAATAGAATAGATATCATATAAAATAATGAAATAGAGTAAGAATACAAAGAGGTTCTAGAATTCTTCTCCAAAAACTCAATTGCAGAAATTCTCTATCTCCAGAAATCACAAGGTATCTTTCTCGAGGCTCAAAAACCTAATTATATAGTTAATCAAAACCTTTTGGAGTTATCTCGAAAAATAAGGAAAACTTCTGGATAATCTTGGGTTTGTTTCGCGTTCTGGTCACTGGCATCGACCGATGCTGTAAGTGGTATCGATCGATGCCAGGTTCTTTGGTCGTGGTTCTCCCAAACGAATGGTGTCGATCGATGCTGAGCTTGTTCCCGAACGACTTCAACTCCAGATTGCTTCAAAAGCTTCCAAATTCTCCAATTAGCTCCATATGCGCCTATAACTCGAAAAGAACCTGAAAGACTCTAAAACTAAAGAAAAGACTCAACAAAAATGACTTATATCATGGCTAAAAACGTGTAAAAACCATGATATATCACATGTGCATGCAGGGACTAAGTCTAATGTTCTCAATACACCCATGTGCAGCTAGATGCGGGTACACCCATAGGTGCAGAGCACTAAGTTTAATGTTCATCATTTAAAGCTTTGGCAAAGATTCGGCGAAAAAAAAAAAAAAACAAATCGCATATTACTCATTTGCTAAGAGAATCTCTCGACAACTCAATGGATTCAGAGTTAGAGCTCATATCACTTATTTCTCAGCTATTCTTTTGCCACGAGCATCCGTCTTGGACTTGGGTTATGGATTCGAAGGTCATATCACTCATTAATCATCAGCACAATGGATCTGAATTTGCAGCCGGAGTCAGAGTTCATGTCACTCATTACTCAAACAATCTCTGTCTTCAACTCTATGGATTTGGATTCCCAACCGAAGTCGATGCTGTCGGAGTTCAAATCACTGATCTTTTCTCAAATAATCTCTATGGATTCAAAGTCACATCATCAAACATCTTCAAGAAATCTTTCAAGATAGAGGGAAGAAAGACACATCAACCAACTGTTTGATGAAATCATTACTCTCTGTTAGTTGATAATTGAGTTTGGTAGTTTTTAAGTTAAGAGTTGTGTCTTTTGGATTAATCTGTAAGAGACACAAGTAGAAAGATACAACTCTTGTATCAAGTGTTTATTAAGTATTTATACATTGTTCCCGTGATGTAAAACACACAAGTTCGATATTCAATAAAAGATATATCAGTTTCCTTCAATACTCTGTTTTTCTGTTCGTTATCTTGCTTCAACGAAACACAGCAACAAGACAACTCTTGTTTGTTCTTCGTAGAAAAGAAGCTTTACGCTTCTGAACATGGTATCAGAGCTCTCTCGATTCTGAGGGCCAAATTCAAGTACTAAAACAAGCAAAAAAAATTCTAGTGAGAAAGAGAGATCATGGAAGCATCATTACAGCAAGTAATTCCCATATTCGATGGGGACAAATATGATTTTTGGCTTATCAAGATGACGACGATTCTAAAGACCAGAAAATTGTGGTCAGTGGTGGAGAACGAAATCCCAAACAAACCGGAGCAAGCATATCATACTCCAGAAGGCTTGCTATTGAGAAATCAATGGGAGGCATAATCAACAAAAGACTTAATGGCACTACAGATTCTGCAAACTGCCGTCACAGATCATATCTTCTCTCGCATAGCACCGGCGATTACTTCAAAAGAAGCATGGGATGCTTTGAAATCAGAATTTCAAGGATCTCCACAAGTACGACTGATTAACTTGCAATCGATAAGAAGGTAATATGAAAACTTGAAGATGAACGAAGGAGACAACATCAAAACTTTCACAGACAAGTTAATTGATTTGGGAAATCAATTAAGAGTTCATGGTGAAGAGAAAACAGATTATCACATTGTCCAGAAAATCTTAATCTATCTTCCCGCTAGATTTGACAGCATAGTGGCTGTAATGGAGCAAACGAAGGATCTCACTTCTTTTCCAGTGACAAAGTTAATGGAACTCTGAAGGCACATGAGAAGCGTGTGACATCTCGTGATGAAAGCTTGGCAGAAGGAGCATTTCATGTATTATCACGAGAAGGAAAAGCAATTGTTAGCAAAAATAACAATTGGCGCGCCAACAAGGGCAAAAAATGGTGTGGCTTCTGCAAGAAAGAGAACCACACAGAATCAGATTGCTGGAGAAAGAAGAATCACAGCAATATCTCAAAGGAGAAGAAGAAATGCTACAATTGCGGCATGGTTGGGCATTTTGCAAGAGAGTGTGGTTCAAAGAAGCATGAACGAGCACATATGAGTCTTGAAGATGAAGATATCTAAGATCATATGTTGTTTAGTTCAACAGAAGAAGCATTGATGATCACCAAAGAAGAATTTTGGTTAGTCGATAGTGGTTGCACAAATCATATGACAAAAGAAGAGAGATACTTCACAAGACTTGATAAAAGTATCAATGTTCCAATAAAGGTTGGAAATGGAGAAGTTGTCATGACTGCTGGTA
Source organism: Crucihimalaya himalaica (assembly GCA_004349715.1). NCBI lineage: Eukaryota > Viridiplantae > Streptophyta > Magnoliopsida > Brassicales > Brassicaceae > Crucihimalaya > Crucihimalaya himalaica. Next base: position 85,585 of record SMJT01000023.1, on the reverse strand, counting down.
AAGGAGACATCACAGTCGGCACTATCAAGGGAAAGAAAGTAATCAGAAATGTTTTCCTGGTGCCGGGACTGGAGAAGAATTTGCTTAGTGTTCCGCAAATCATATCTAGTGGATACAGTGTCTTGTTTGAAAACAAATGCTGTAAAATTTTAGATCCAATGGGAAAGAAGATCATGGAAATACATATGGTGAATAAGAGTTTTCCAATTACGTGGAATTCTATACAAGAAAGCGCTTTGGTGACCCGTGAAGAAGAAATACAGAAACTATGGCATCGAAGACTAGGCCATGTGGGAAATTCAAGGTTGGAGCAAATGCAAAACAAAAAGATGGTAAATGGATTACCAAAGTTTCATGTAAACAAAGAAGTCTGTGAAGCATGTAAACTGGGAAAGCAAATACGATAAGCTTTTCCAAAGGAGTCTCAAACAAAAACCAAGAAGAAACTAGATATTTTCCACACCGATATTTTCGGTCCTATGCAAACTATCTCTCTCGATGGAAGTCGATACTTCCTACTGTTTGTGGATGACTACACTCACATGTCATGGGTTTACTTTCTTAAACATAAAGCTGAAGTTTTTTCATTGTTTAAGAAATTCAAATCCTTGGTGGAGACTCAATCAGGTGAAAAAATCAAGACGCTTCGATCTGATGGTGGTGGTGAATTTACTTCAAGAGAATTCAATGAATTATGTGATCAAGAAGGGATTGAAACACAAGTAACAGTGCCGTACTCACCACAAAAAAACGGCGTTGCAGAGCGGAAGAATCGATCTCTGATGGAGATGGCACGAACGTTACTCGCTGATCAAAGTCTTCCTCACAAGCTATGGGCAGAGGCACTATATACATCAAACTATCTACAAAATCGTTTGCCCACAAAGGCAATAGAAGATTATGTCACACCAATCGAAAAGTGGAGTGATCATAAGCCAACGGTTGATCACTTAAAAGTATTTGGGAGTATATGTTTCATACATATACCAAAAGAGAAAAGAAGTAAGCTTGATGAAAAGGCCAAGTGAGGGATATTTATTGGCTACAGCAGCAAATCTAAAGGATACAGAGTACTTCTACTCGATAAAGAAAGAGTTGAGATATCAAGAGACGTGGCTTTTGAAGAAGGAAAGAAGTGGGACTGGATTAGGCGAGTCGAAGTCAAAAAGAATTTCACCATTCCAGTAAATGCATCTCAACCACAAGAAGAAGAAGGAGAAATAATTTCAAGTCCTATTCTGTCTCAACTCGATGAAGAAAACCACAATCAAGGAGAAGAAGAATCCTCGGAACCACCAAGGAAATACAATTCTATGGTCGAGATTATGCAAACTGCTCCAACGGCAAATCTCGAAGAAACAGAGGCATGTTTCTTTGTCTATGAAGAACCACAATCATATGAAGATGCTTGTAGGATGAAGGAATGGCGAGATGCTATGAATGAAGAAATTGAGATGATTGAGAAAAACCAACCATGGTCGCTTGTGAAGAAACCGAAAATGAAAAACATCATCAGCGTGAAGTGGATCTATCACATCAAAAGTGATGCAAATGGAGTTCCAATCAAGTACAAAGCGAGGTTAGTAGCAAGAGGTTTTTCTCAAGAGTATGGTGTCGACTATGAGGAGACATTTGCTCATGTGTCTAGGCATGACACTATCCGAGCAATCCTTGCTCTGGCGGCACAAATGAAGTGGAAACGCTATCAAATGGATGTAAAATCGGCGTTTCTTAATCGAGAACTTGAGTAGGAAATTTATGTTGCACAACCACCTGGGTTCATCATAGAAGGAGAAGAAGAAAAACTCTTACGACTACAAAAAGCCTTATACGGCTTAAAGCAAGCCCCTCGGGTATGGTATGCGAGAATTGATTCTTACTTTCTCAATCATGGTTTCCAAAGGAGTATGAATGACGCAGCTCTCTATGTGATGAAGAAAGACAAAGACATTCTTGTTGTGAGTTTGTATGTGGATGATATTATCATCACCGGCAGCAATACCAAACTCATTGACAAATTCAAAGAAGACATGAAGATGGAGTTTGAGATGACAGACTTGGGGATGTTGAATTACTTTCTGGGAATGGAGATCATACAAGATGATCAAGGAGTTTTTCTTTCACAAGAAAAATATGCTTGCAAACTTATAAAGAAGTTTGGCATGGAAGGATGCAAAAGTGTAAGCACTCCTCTTACACCACACGGCAAAGATATCGAAGATGATGAAAAGTATAGTGAACCAACAAAGTTTCGGAGCATAGTTGGTGGATTGTTGTAACTTTGTGCATCAAGACCAGACTTGATGTTTGCAAGTTCTTATCTCTCATGATACATGGCTGTACCACTCATGAAGCATTACCAAGAAGCCAATAGAGTTTTAAGATACGTCAAAGGTACATCTAAATTTGGAGTTCAATACACAAGTGTTGAAAATCCAGAATTGTTAGGTTACTCAGACAGCGATTGGGGAGGCTCATTTGAAGACAAAAAGAGCATGTCTGGGTATGTCTTTACTCTTGGTTCAGGAATTTTTTGTTGGCAATCAAGCAAACAACAAACAGTGGCTCAATCAACAGCTGAAGCGGAGTATATTGCGGTTTGTGCTGCGACAAACCAAGCAATTTGGCTACAGAGACTTTTAGAAGAAATCGGGTTTAAGTCTCAAGGTGGTGTTCAAATTTTCTGTGACAACAAGTCTGCAATAGCAATTGGTAAAAATCATGTGCAACATCGAAGAACTAAACACATAGAAATCAAGTATCACTTCGTTCGTGAGGCAGAACACAAAGGCTTGATTAAACTCAAGTATTGCGAAGGAGAAGTTCAACTTTCAGATCTTCTAACAAAGGCACTTGGCGGCTCAAGGTTTGAAGAACTAAGGACGAAGCTTGGAGTAAGACCGAAACTCAATTAAGGAGGAATGTTAGTTGATAATTGAGTTTGGTAGTTATTAAGTTAAGAGTTGTGTCTTTTGGATTAATCTGTAAGAGACACAAGTAGAAAGACACAACTCTTGTATCGAGTGTTTATTAAGTATTTATACATTGTTCCCGTGATGTAAAACACACAAGTTCGATATTCAATAAAAGATATAACAGTTTCCTTCAATACTCTGTTTTCTGTTTGTTATCTTCTTTTTTGCGAAACAGAGCAACAAGACAACTCTTGTTTGTTCTTCATAGAAAAGAAGCTTTACACTTCCGAACAGCTGCAACAAATAAGTTTTCGGAAAGTAACATGATCGGACAAGGTGGATTTGGTGAAGTTTACAAGGTTTTCTCTTTTTGGTTGCTTTTTCTCTGTATGAAAAATACACTTTCGAATGGTACTGAAGTAGCGGTAAAGAGACTGTCAAAAACATCAGGACAAGGCGCACAAGAGTTCAAGAACGAGGCCGTTCTTGTGACAAAGCTTCAGCATAGGAATCTGGTTAGGCTTCTTGGATTTTGTTTGGAAGGAGATGAAAAGATACTCGTCTACGAGTTTGTACCCAACAAAAGCCTCGACTATTCCCTATTCGGTATGTTATGAGCTTAACTAATAGTAATATTTCTGTTTATGCTATCTTCAGATCCTGAAAAGAAAGGAGAACTAGACTGGACAAGACGTAACAATATTATAGGAGGGATTGCTCGAGGGATTCTATATCTTCATCAAGATTCACTACTAACAATCATATACCGTGACCACAAAGCGAGTAACATTCTCTTAGATGCTAATATGGGATTTTTGGAGTTGATCAAAGTCAAGCCAACACAAGAAGAATCGTTAGAACATAGTAAACTTTCTATCTTAAATTGTACGCTAAAAGACTTCCTTTATTTTTGCAGTGGCCAATTTTCCCCTGAAGTCTAATGTCTATAGCTTTGGAATATTGGTTTCGGAGATTATAAGTGGCAAAAAAATAGCAGCTTCTACCACATTAATGATTCTGGTGGCAATTTGGTCACACATGTGATTATAATCTTAATCTTTCAAGTTACATGAGTGTATATGAATAAGCCTAAGGATATTAATTTAATTGATCACTAGTGTTAGGCTTGGAGGTTTTGGAGAAATGGGTCACCGTTAGAACCGGTGTATCCAATAATATGAGAAAGTTATCAGACTAATGAGGCTACTAGATGCATCCATATAGCATTGTTGTGTGTCATAGTTTTAGCATCATAGCTATGGTTGGAAACATCGGTGTACATGATCTTCGTAGGACACATAATAGTCCGATTTGGATGCATCTAGTCGCTTCATTCCTTTGATTATCTCCAATGGATGGATCCCTACGTTCTAATTGTGTCCCATTTCTCCAAAGCCTACATGCCTAGAATGATAATCAATCAATCAATTAATACTCACAGCCGTAATCAGTTTTGAGAGACGTCAATTTGAGAATTGATTGCTTAAACTCAGATATGTGATCAAGTCATGTGAACCGTCATTTGTCGGGAGGAAGCTACTATTATTCCTTCCACTTATAATGTACTCCGAAGCTATAGACATCAGACTTCATGAAGAATTCGCCGCACATTGCAAACTTGGGTGACACGTAACCGCTACTGCATGGAACAAACTTAAGTATACAAGCAAGAAGATTCATCAAACATGGACAAAACTTACGATTTTCCAACTATCCCGCATATATTCTCTTGACTTCGCTCTGTTCAAAAAAACATCGCTATTCCAAAATATGCAATTTTTGGGTTCATATCGCTTTGAGGTAACCTGTGAGTTGCGACTCTTGATGAAGATATGGAATCCCTCGAGCAATTTCTTCAATAATATAACCCATTTTAGCTTCTTTGCAGGAAAGAACCAAACATTATACCATCAGCTAATGAAATCATGAGAGAAAAACAATGAATGCAACTGACCACACAGGAAAAACATTGAGGCTTTCGTTGGGAAGACACTCGTATACAAGTATTCTTTCTTCGCTTTCTAGACAAAACCCGAGAAGCCTAACTAGATTTATTTGCTGAAGCTTTGATGTTGGTGATGGCTTGGATAGAAAAAAGGCTCTGAAACTAAACTGCAAAGTACATCTAACTTCTTATACCCACACTGGTACAAGAAACCATTGGACTTTCTAACACAAGCATCACAGTTAAAGCAATCAACCACGTTTGTAACTAAAGTAAGCTGGTCATTGTGTAGCACATGCCATTTCTTTTTAGAAGATTCAACACAACTTTAGTGGAGAGTAAAATCACAATAGATACAGCCATGGAAGGATTGGAGACAAATGGGATGGGTGCAAGCTCTGCACCGCTTGTTTTCCTCCCAGAGAAGACCATTAACGTGGAATCTTAGGTAATGCTCTTTGTGGCTGAAATGTTGTATTGTGCTGTCATCTATTACCACATATGGCTCTATATCTTCCATCTCTTCAGGTATACCTTCAAGTTCTATCCCGTTCGACACATCCTTTCTAGTAGCACATTTCGAATGAACGATATAGTGAGCACATCTCTGACAAGAATAACCGCCTCAAGTCCAATCTACCTTCTGTCAACAAACTCCACATAGAGAATTTAGAAAACCAAGAAAATAATTGTGAGAAACACGGTGATCGTGTCGATTGATGTTTATGAGGTGTGGAAGGGCAAGACACTCATCTTGATGTATGATGAATCCACATTGAAAACATACGCCTAATGGATGTAGTCACAAACTACTTATGTATGGACCACTGGACAATGACATTTACATGACAATCCTAAAAGGATTTAAATTGCCTAAAGCAGCAAATAATAGTTTTTGAGAACTATATTGCATAAAATTGAATCGATCTCTTTATGGATTGAAACAATCAGGAAGAATGTGGTACAACCGCCTCAGCGCGTACTTGATAAGAGAAGGCTGTAAGAATGACCCCATTAGTCAATGTATTTTTATAAAGAGATTTGGATCAAGATTTGTTGTCATTGTTGTGTAAGTTGATGATTTAAACATTATAGGGACTCCTGCAGAAATTTCAGTGATATTTAAATATTGAGCATTTAAAAAATGGAATCCTTGTGCACCAAACGACATACACCACAAATGTGATTAAGAGGTTCTCTATGGATAAAGCACATCCGTTGAGTAGCCCAATGGTTGTATGAGCATATGATGTGGATAAAGATCCATTCCGTCCTCGGGAAGAGAACGGAGAAATTTTTGGTACTTAAGTGTTACATGAGCATTAATGTACCTTGCTAGTCATACAAGAGATATATCATTTTTGGTGAATTTGTTAGCAATGGAATCAAACATTTACTTCGTTACCTTCAAGGTACAAAAGATATGGGTTTATTCTTCTTTAACTCGTCCAAAAAAGATTTGATTGGTTTTGCAGTTGCAGGATATTTATCCGACCCCCATAATGCTTGATCACAGACAGGATATGTGTTCACATGCGGTGGTACAACTATTTCTTGGCATTCTATGAAGCAAACCATTACAACCACTTCTTCTAACCATGCAGAGATTTTGGCTATCCATGAAACTAGTCACAAATGTGTATGGTTAAGATTGATTATACACCATATACAACAAGATTGTGGTATACCTACAGAGAAGGAAATTCCAACAGTCATGCATGAGATTAAAGCAGCATGCATCAAACAACTCAAGAGAGGTTATATCAAATGCGATAGAACAAAGCATATTCTACCAAAATTCTTGTTTACCCAATGAACTACAGAAGAATGGCGAAGTACGTGTCATACAGATTCGTTCAAGTGAAAATTTGGCATACATGTTTATCAAGGCGTTTCTGAATGCTACTTTCAAAAAGCTAGTTTATCAGATTGGACTGCGTCGTCTCAAAGATCAGTGATGTATTCATGAAGGGGAGTAAATGCGCTGCATTTTTTTTCCTTAACCATAGTTTTTCCTAATGAGTTTTTCCTTAACCATAGTTTTTCCTAATGAGTTTTCCTTAACGAGGCAGCATTTCTCATATACGCATTTAGGATTATGTTATCATAATGGTCATCAGGGGGAGTATTATGAATATTATGTTTATCATATGGATGCCCATTATGAACCCATTAATAATATTTTAGGTTATTTGGTTTTTAAGCTAAACCCTAATTTATGTCCTACATATACCCTCTTATATTCATGAACAATACACAAATACAACTACTAAAATCATTTGTTTCACAACATATTCTAATTTTTCGTAACAAACATCTTTAATTCTTAGACTTTTGCAACCACGAGATATTGTGTTTGGGAATAAAAACCATAACGTATATTTTTTTAGGTAAAAAAATATACATATATATGTCTATGTTTTGTTTATACATATACATATCTGAATTATAAATAAATATATTTATAAATAATTATATGTAATATGTATGTATATGTGTATATATATATATATATATATATATATGTGTGTGTGAGTGTGTTATATGTATATAAATTTTTATAAAAAACACTATTAAGTCATTGACCCATTATGAGCCAATTTAATTTGAAGACATAGAAAATAGTCTGCATTGTTTTCAAGAATTTTTGGAGCATATATTAAAAATTAATACAATAGTTTGATTTGATTTTCTAGTTGTGTTTAAAACATATTATAAAATCAAACACAATCACTAGGTACTCTTTGAAAGTAGTAAAAATTCTTAATAAAATAATAAAATATATATATTTTACTAAAAAAATACTAAAAACATAAAATTTACATGTGCATGATACAGGTTCTTACCTAGTAATTTGGTTAAATATCATAACAAAGATAGAAACGCAACTTCAAGCCTCGTTTTATTAAATAACAGAGTAAGGCTCTTTTTACAGCCTTTTACAAACGTTGAAAGCAAACTACTAGGCTACTAGCTACAAAATCGGATCGATACTCCGATTTATTCAAAACAGAAACAAATCAACGATTCCCCCAAAAATAGGGATTTATTCAAACTGGAATTGACTAGAGTAAAACTTATTCCTAACAATAGGGCTTGGTTACATAATTATATTACTATATCTTTTTAAGAGGTGATGGTGAACCACGACATCTGTGTGATCTTTCACATCCCCGTCGGTATGGATTCGCTGGTTGAGGAGGTGGACATTTGCCAAGAACACATCCTCGTTGGGTATCACCACGTCTTATTGCTGGATAGCTAATCACTTTTCCAGCTGCTACGTTAATGTTACTTATAACCCCACATACTATGAATAAAACCACGAGCATTAACCTTTTTGTTGCCTTCAAAATGCTCATGGTGATTTGTGTTTTTTTTTTTTTGAAAAACGTGTATTTGTTTATCGAATAGTTAACAATGTTTATATGAGCATAAAAAAGGTGCACTTTGTGATATATAAAGTGACTAGAATTTTTGAAAGATAATCCATACATCTCAAAGTAGTGATATTTGTTGAATAATATTGGAATGAATTTAGGGGAATCTAAAAACAATTATTAGTTGTATCGTGAAATTATTAGTTGGTCTAAAAAAAATGATGCTATCTTTTTATTTTCTTTTTACTTAGGAAGAGATTACAAAAGGATATGTGATCGATTTTTTTCCCTCCTTTTTTTACAAACTACTTAATATATAGATTTCTGTTATAAAACATCTTATGGACTCATTAACCGGCCCATTAGGTTTTACTCTTTTCTATTGTACCCTGACATCTATATATATTGTTCCAGAGATCATTAATANGATGGTAACAGATCCTAAAGATGGGGTTTTATTGATTAGTGAGTCCTTCTCAAGGCTGCCTGGGGTACTATAATAGACTTATTACAAGGCTGATTCCTTAGAAACAATAAACATCAAAGCTCTAACTAAATCCACTCTCGTTGATAAAAGCTATCAATACTTAAGTATTTCCAGACACTAATTCTCATTGACGAAATAACTAAGCAAGCATTAAGATTCCACTTTACTAAAGCCTAAGTGAACGACTCTAGACAACCAATCTCTTGGGCTAGATATGTAAAATTTCTTAGAATCAGTTTGATCAAATATCCAGACGATCTTTGGATGGGAGAAAGTATTTGGGTTCTATTCCAATGATCAAGGGAGAAACTAGCATGTAGGACACGTAGATCCAGAAAAAGGTTTTATACAAATATAAGTTTTTAACAACCCCCAGGAGGGACTAGACTTCTCAATCAATCTATCCCATTCCTCAAGATCCAAAGGACACTCAAGCTTTAGAAAACTAAGCATGCTTAAAAACGTTCATACAAGAAATCATACTTTAAAGAACATGAATCAAAATGGAAAAATACTAAGAACACAACCCTAGAAATAAAAAGTTTAAAAACACAAAACCAGAAAACTATATAACTTTATAGACATGAAATTAAGGATTAATAAACAAAACTAGTGTATACTTAGAACAATTTCAATAAAAATATTACTAAGAAACATGAATCATAATGGAAAATACTCAAGAACACTCAAAGAAACCCCAAAACCTAGAAATTAAAATTACTCAAGAACACAAACCCAAGAAAATATAAAACTTTGCAATATATAAAGACAAGGATCTAAGAACAATAGTATTAAAAGGAAGAACACAACTTACAAAATCTCATTAACATAAATGCATAAAATCTAAATTACAAAGGAGTAGAGAGGTTTTGTGGTTTTTTGAGAGTTAAGAAGTTAGGAAAACTCGATACTAAAGCTATTGACCCAAGGGGTCTATTATTATTATTTGAGTTTAAAACCCTAATGCACAAGATATTTTCTTTTTAGTCTGGTTTGGTCCAGCTCGAGCCCTTGGCTCGAAGTGTGTTGCTCGAGTCAGTCGTACCGAGTCGGTTGGTTTGAATTCGGTTTGGTCATGGACTCGATCTTTGGAGCTCGAGTGTGATTGCTCGAGTCAGTCCCTTGGTGCATTTCTTTCGACCAATTTCCCAGCTCCTTCCTTTAGCCTTTAGAAGCCCTAAAAACAATGATAGCAATCCAAATGCAAGGAATGTATTGGCAATCTAATCAAGATCCCTCTATAGACATATTAAGACTCTAAAATGCTTAGAGAACAAGGGATCAAAACTAGTTGCAAAAAACTTATGTTAAATGTATGCCTAAAAATAGGTAAATATATAGAGAGAATCACCTACTTGATCGATCTGAAACGAGTCTTTAGACTCTCCGCGTTCCTTTTTCCAGTCAGAACCAAAGGCGTAATCAAAGGTAGAAATCATCACACCCTACTAATGATCAAACGTCTTCCATTTAGAAACTCAATCGTAACGAACGTCACATAACCACGCTAAACCGACTTACCATAGATCACGTATTTTGTTTGTAAATCATGCAAAATCACGTTAAGCTTTCATCTTACATGTTTTCATCGTAACCATGCTTCATCGTAACTATATTGAATCCCATAATCCAATACCATTAATTCATTAAATCCGCTTAATAAAATTAATTATATATGTTCAGATGCTCTCGAACATTCAAAAGGTTGAATTCGAGGCACTCAATGTCTCAGGAGATAACTCTATTTTTTCTCTTCTTAGTCGACCAGTCTGACACTGAAAATTTCGCTCACTCCAGAAAGCCTAGCGGAAGCTAGTCAGTCGATGATAACACCGCATCTCTCAAAGATCGGTTCCATGGCGATATTTCATATCCGCCATCACCTGCCGAGACCTTAAATGATCGAATTATCCTCATGATTGAAACCCACCGACCTCTTGGGTGGGCACTGAAAAAAAAGGTATACCATCTGAAAACGCGTCTTATTGCCCCAAGCCAATTCGATGGAAAGCAACCACGTTCTAGAGTTCAAATCCGTCGTGGAACGTACAACTTCGAACTTTATCGGATTGTTTCACGTCATGAAACTCTGTGGCGAAAAGTTGTCTGGATCATGATCTTCTGCAGAAGACATTTGTCAACTTCAACACTCAGAAATATTGTAGCTTCAGCAACAATACCCGTTGGATGAAACACACGGCATATGATGATTTGATCCGAGTGCTTGCTTACTCTAGCGGAGAGAAAAACAAATTAGTTGATAAAGAATACTGACTCAAGGCCCCCGGATCAGCCCCCACTCCCAGAAAAGCCAATAGAGAATCCAACTACGTTCAGCGTGACAGCATCCTCTGATCGTGGCCTAGTGACGTTGACAACGCAAATGTGGCAAAGCGTAGGCAATATGACTGGGGAATTCAAACCGAGGCAAACTGACTAACCTCAGTTACCAATCCACGTAAAGGCGTTGGATCTCCAAACCCCGGACCCATTGCAGCCAACCTCGGACCAATCCATTCCCCTTGCCACCGATGCGGATGTCAAATTCATTTGCGTCCAAAGAACTGTCAACACTCCCAAGTTCCTTTGTGAGCTCTATCCAGAAGCACGGAGGCTAATTCCTGAAGCTAATTTGGTTTCCAGCAAGATTATGAAGGAGGAACTTCAAGATGAGAAGGCTTGATCCATGGATTACCAAACCTACCGACCTACTCGATTGAATCGTCACATTCTGAAAGCATTCGATTTATTCTTATTGTTATTTCATTTGATTTGTTAATTTGATGTTGATTACTTTCAGAACTTATGTCTTCTTGTATTTCATTATGAACTTTATTAGCTGGTTATATTAAATTTAAATCATACCTCTTGATTAATTGAATATGCATGAGAACATGGTATCATGTGGTGGATAGGGATTCCAGCCACACCATATTAAAGACAAGACCCTATTTCATGAAATCTCATAATAAAAACCGCAAAACATTAGCACCATGCGGGTACCTTCGGAGGCCTAATAGAGCGGCCACGGCCAAAGCCCATGTGCTTGTTATCAAAACGGCAACACATCTAGAAATACTAGTATGCGCTATACTCACCTATTTCAAAGAGAAATCTTTTGAGCTTCCAAAGACATAAGACTAAATGGTTTCCACATCGAAACCCAGGGGTGAAGGGAACAAAGAATTATTACTGATCTCTAAAGTCTCACACGGCCATAAACAAGTCCTTGAGACGGTTATACCTGCACTATCTCTGGCTTTACTATGCTGAAGGTCAGTATGATGAGGCTAATGCTGCTTATCAAAGCACGGTTTAAAGATTACACTATTTGGCACGACCGGCTTGGTCATCCCTGTACAAACATGATGCGTAAATTTAATTCAAAGTTCTAAAGGGCACACCCTTAAAGAAAACCGAGTCTTTCCCTCAACACCTCATGTGCACAGCTTGCTCACAAGGGAAGTTGATCACTCGGACTTCACCAGTCAAATTGTCCAAAGAGACCTTGAATTTTCTTGGAACGAGAACAAGAAGACATATGTGGACCGATCCACCCCACCGTGTGGGACGTTTCGGTACTTCATGGTTTCTAATTGACGCATCGAACCCGCTGGTCGCATGTCTGTCTATTGTCTTCTCGGAACCAAACATTTGCTAGCGTTATTGGCCCAAATCATCAGGTTGCGAGCCCATTTTTCCAGATTTCCCACTTAAGACTATATGTTCTGATAATGCTGGTGGAATTCACTTCCCAAGCGTTTAATGAATACTGTATGCCATGGGGGTAAGTGTAGAACCATCCCGTGGCACATGTCCATACACATATGGATTAGCTGAATCATTCATTAAATGAATTCAATGGATTGCGTCGACACATTACTTTTGAGCTCGCAGCTCCCGGTCTCAGCTTGGGAACATGTAGTCTTACATGCTGCTGAAACTAATACGCATCCGGCCATCTAGTGAGCATAGATATTCACCATCCCAACTTGCTAACGGGGTCATGAGCTAGACATCTCCCATATTAAGACGTTTGGGTGTTCAGTCTATGTACCCATTGCACCACCACAGAGAACTAAAATGGGACCTCAAAGGGAGGATGGGAATATATGTTGGTTTTGATTCTCCCACCATTATCAAATATCTCGAAGCCGACCCACAGGAGACCTATTTAAGGCCAGATATGCGGATGACCGATTTGATGAATCGGTATATCCTGTCTTAGGTGGAGAGCACACAAGCTGGTAAAGGAACTTTCATGGAATCAAACATCCTCACAATGCAAGATCCTCGGACTCTAGAATGTGATTCAGAGTCCAAAAGATTATACACTTACAAATGCTAGCTAATCAATTGCCAGATTACTTTGCTGACCCGACAGAGTAACTAAATCGTTACATACCAGCTGTGTAATGCACCAGTATGAATAGATGTCCAAAAAGAACAGACTCAAGTTGCTACAGAATATGCATCACGTAATAAACGTGGCAGACCATTAGGTTCCAAAGATAAGAATCCCCGGAAAACCAAAGAAAGGTTGCAACGGTGAAACCAGGATTCCTGAAATAACAGACATAGCCGCAGGCTGAGATTCACCCTAGTGAACCGATACAAGAGGTTTGGGACGCCAAAATCTCAAGTTTCCGAAGGATCAATAATAATGAAATCTCTATCAATATAGCATGTCTGGATCTCAATGGAACAGGAAAAGATGGCGACAATAGATGCACATCTTTGCATACAAGGTAGTACTTGAGGTTGCGCACACGCCAAGAGGATCTAGAACCCACGTCTATAATTGAGCTGCACTCGTAGATCAGACTGGCTAAAAATGGAAAGAAGCCATAAACGTGGAGTTAAACAGTCTAAAGAAAAGGAATGTGTTTGGTCCGATCATAAGGACACCATTCGATACTAAAACCAGTGGGCCACAAATGGGTCTTTGTGCGTAAAAGGAAACGAACTCGGTGGAAGTCGTTAGATACAAGGCACGACTTGTAGCACAAGGATTCTCACAGAGACCTGGAATCGATTATGAAGAGACTTATTCTCCTGTGGTGGATGCAACTACTTTTCGTTTCCTCATAAGTCTGGCTGTAAGAGAAAACTTTAGATTTGCGGTTAATGGATGTTGTAACTGCATATCTCTATGGACCACTGGACAATGAAATCTATATGAGAATTACCAGATGGCATCGAGATTAAAGATAAGCATGCATCTCGAGATCAGCACTGCATTAGGACTGAACAAATCATTTATATGGACTGAAACAAAGCGGACGTATGTTGGTATAACCGGTTTAAGCGAATATCTCAACAGAGAAGGCACAAAAACGATCCGATCAGTCCATGCATCTTTATCAAAAAAATACGAAAACAAAGGATATGTGATCATAGCAGTATATGTGGATGATTTAAACATCCTCGGAACATCTGGTGAAATCGCCCAAACAGCTTAGAATGCGTTAAAAGCAGAATTTGAAATGAAAGACCTGGACAAAAACTAAATTCTGTTTGGGGCTACAACTTTGAGTACATCAAAGATGGAATCCTTGGTGCATCAATCGACATACATTGAAAAAATACTCAAGAGATTCAAAATAGACCAGGCCCACCCATTGACCAGCCCAATGGTTGTGAGGAGCCTAGGATTAGGACAGTGATCCATTCGCGTCCAAAGAAGGACGATGAAGAAGTTCTCGTTCCTAAAAATGCCATACCTCTAGTGCCATAGGAGCATTAATGTACTTGGCTAGTCACACTAGACCAGACATCTATTTTGCCGTGAGTCTCCTAGCTCGTTTTAGCTCATGTCCAACAAAAAGCACTGGAACGGTATCAAACACATCCTAAGGTACCTACAAGGAACTAAGGACTTAGGATGTTTTTACACTAACCACAACAGGGATGGGCTAGTTGGTTTTGCTGATGCAGGATATCTATCGGATCCGCACTGTGCCAGGTCTCAGTCTGGCTATGTTTTCACGCATGGAGGAACAACTATCTCTTGGAGATCTATGAAGCAGACAATCGCTGCCACCTCATCTAACCATGCAGAAATCTTGGCCATTCACGAAGCTAGCAGAGAGTGTGTTTGCTGCGATCCATGACCCGCACATTCGATCAGATTGTGGTATGACGAAGATAAAGAGCCTACGGTGATGTTTTGAAGACAATGCGGCTTGTATTGCTCAGCTCAAGGACGGTTACATCAAAGGGGATCAGACGAAGCATATTCTGCCCAATTCTTCTTCACTCATGAGCTACAAAGGATGGTCAGGTCAAAGTTCAGCAGGTCCGATCAAGTGAGAATTCAGCCGATCTATTCACCAAATCATTGCCGACTTCAACACTCCGGAAGCTCATTTATCAGATTGGATGCGTAGACTTAAAGATCTACAGTGATGCTCAAACAGGGGAGTAATGCGTGTTGTACTCTTTTTCCTTCACCATAGTTTTTCCCACTGGGTTTTCCTGGTAAGGTTTAATAAGGCAACATTCCCAGCGCATTATAGAGACCCCGCGTTGAGTATCGGACACGTCACGGTTATTTTGTCCAAGGGGGAGTGTTATAAAACATCTTATGGACTCATTAACCGGCCCATTAGGTTTTACTCTTTTCTATTGTATTCTGACATCTATATATATTGTTCCAGAGATCATTAATATGAATCTTCATCGTCATCCTCTACAATTTGCCAAAACAATTGCACTATCTTTATTTAAAACCAAATATAAACGTAAAAAATATATTAAATAGGATACTATGTGAACTTAATAAAAATAATAATACAATAATTAAAAAATATAACAGGATATATAAATCTAAGTACACTAAAAACACTCTTCCCAAAAATTTCCTAAAATGGGACAAATCTAAATGTTTTATAATTACTTGTCATGTTTACGTCAATCATTTGCTCGAGATAAAGAAGTGCAAAATTGTTTTGTGAAATCCCTATAAACCATCTTCGAACCTCATATGTAGAAACTAAATTATTATAAGCATCCAAATAGAATGATGAACTAAGCTCAATATCTGAAATTTGATGTATCTGTCGTGAGCCCATGGTTACATCAGATGTCAATGCGGATGACATGTCGTCAGTTGCTACTAATTTTATTGCATCTGATCGTTCAGGAAAAACTTTTGATAGATCAGACTTATTCTCGATGTTTGATGCCCCATGTTTACGTTTACTTCGTTGATCAGAATGTGATCATTCATCAGAAGGTGGATTTACGATACCTTCTGTTGATTGCATGTTCTGATTTTGTTCATCTAGTATAGATCATCGCCAACATATGTTATGTTCATATCAAAATCGTCCTCAGATATCATATGTATGTTGAGGATGGTATACATCATGGCCATTTCCAGTTGACTATCCATCTTCAACTCCAATATGAGCTTCACAAAAAAAATCTTTCTAAGAGGACTCCATATGCTAAACTTCTCTTACGAAACCATTTAGCCACCTCAGTTTCCTTAATGTTTTTTTAAACAAATTAGTAAAAATTTAAAAGGTAGGGCACAATAATTTAATATAATGAAATACTTACTTGTATTCGAGCATTCCACCATTCTTTATCCATGGTTGGTATTCATGTGCTATGATCGATGGATGAATTTGCAAAGTCGGCGGTGTCAGTCATACCAAAGCTTCAAATTATGAAGATGATTTTGAAAAAATTTCCATACCAAATCAAATCCAGTAGCTTCTTTCCTCACCCTTAGTTTTCCTTCTTTGTTTTATAAATTTCTCTACCCAAGTTTCTTTATCAAGTTAAGCTTGAAACAACTTTATTAGTGGTCGAGAAACTTTATCCATCCACTTAATATTCTATGACACAAAATAAATATATCAATAGTAGTTTTTAACTAATTCTGAAATATAAACATATAAAAGTATTTTATAGGTATTCTAACATCTTATAATCGAGAACAATATAGTTTTTGAGTTTTTTTTTGTGTTTTTGTGAGAAAATAGGTTTGGAGACAAAAAAAAAGAAAGACTTAGAGCTAAAATGGATTTTAAAAAGATCAAATGGGATTCAAGAAGACTCAGACGCGCAAACTGATCGGTTGCACTTAGCACTGATCGTTTGTGAAGAACTGATCGGTTGCACCACTGCACCCGATCGGTCGACGTTTCGGAAAACTTTCATTTTGGCGATTTCGGAATATTTCTATTTATCTATTCTTCCATTTTTTTCTTCAGCCTTTTTAATATAAATAGAGGGTTCGACTCCTCCTCAAAAATCATCAAGCCTTATAGCGAAAAACACGTTGTAAAAACTTTTCTTATAGTTTTAGTTTAATGTCTTTCTTTTAGAATATTTATAGTCTTTGTAGTAGATTTAGCAATATGATTTTGAGTTTTTTTATCTTTGTGTTGCAATATCTCTACCATGTTTGAGTAATTCTCTGTTGGGTTTTAGGGTTTCTAATAAAATATGTATTTATGCATGCTCATATTGAGATTGATACTATGATTCTTCCGCCTAGGTTGTTATTAATGCTTATCTTAGACGACACTCTAGATATGCCTTTAGATGTTTCTCGACAATGAGAGTTACAATGGAACGTTGGATTGTAACTTATGTGAACAAAGTATTTCTAGACAATGAGAGTCACTAGGGAGCTTTGTGAACCTATCGATCCGATACCTAATGCTTGCTTACTATCTTAATAATAAACAAGAGTTTTTGTTATGATTCTTAGCTTAGTAATTATCACGAAAAGATTAGAGTAAATAGTTTTTATGATTGAGTTCAAGAATGGTTTTTAATGCTTCTCAATTTAGAATTTTCTTAGGATTCCCTTTACCCAATTTATCTATCCATTATACATTAGGTTGTTAGAAAAAGAAAACAAAAATCATATTTATTTTCCCTAGCTATGTTTTAATTATCATAGTCCATGGTGTATTCGTTTTGGCCCTTGTGGATTCGATCCTTAAATATTATAGCAGTGTTATCGTACACTTGCAATATTATTTGGGGTAAAACTTTCACTCAACAAGTTTTTTGCGCCGTTTGCGGGGACCATTAACTAGTATCTTTGGATTCGTAGTTAAAATTTTATCTAGGTTTTAGTTTTAGTTTTTAGTTTTCTTCTATCTCGTGTTCGAAGGTTTATGCAAAGAAAGAGCCACGGTTCTGACGATTTGCTACCACCGGACAACAACGAGTTAGCAAGAAATGAACGTTTGGGTGGACAGTGCCAGGGGATTGAAAGGATGGTACGCGTAGCTGACGTTGATGGTGTTGTTAAAAGAATGTTCTGACGAGAATGTTGCTGAGAACATCCGTCAACCGATCGGTGCTTGAGCTAGACCGATTGGTTTGGAAGCTGCAAAAAAACTGATCGGTACACGTCAATAACTGATCGGTTATGGACCTGTCCAAAGACTGATTGGTTTCCCCAACCAACTGATTGGTCTACGACTGATTTTTCGGGAGGTTTCAATGCTCCTTATTGGTTTCATTATACCGGCACCGCCCTTCATCCACTTTTACCTAAAAGACAAGATTATCGCAATGAGTTTTTGATGATTCAGATGATGTACAAGGGGATAGAGGTGGAAACATGTATGATGGTTAGGGAGATTGCTAGAATTCGCGCCACAGCTCGTCACCCTATAGAGCAGTTGGCACCAAGATTCATTCCTCTGAGGCTTATCATGAAAGGACAAAAAGAAAGACTTCGGGATATCTACATCAGAAGTTTGTGGAGCTTATGAAGAGATTGCCGTTGTAAATGGGGTTCAATGATGTTTGGAAGCAACCTTATTACCATATAACAATAGATAACAATAGACCTCACATGACTTTGAGAAAGATAAATTCCCCTGGGAAATTTGTTGTCCCAATAACAATAGATAACATCTTCTTCAAGTGTTTCTTAGGTGATTCTGGCTCAACCTGCAAAATTATGCCAGAATCAATTGTGAAAATTCTCGGGTGTACTAATCATACATGAGAATACGCCTAGCGGAGGATTCATTTAGCTACCTTATGGGAGAACTCCAAGATGTGATCGTGGATATGAGAGGATGTGTTGTGATTGTCGATTTTTAGATATAAGCAACGCTCGGTAATATTCAAACACAAATCCTTTTTGGAAAGACTTTTTGACTTATGTTGGGGCTGTAATAAGTTTGCCAAGGAAGAGGATGTGTCTAAACTATGTTGACAAAGATGTGTACTATCACGCTCTTTCACTCGGTGCTCCCAACGTACAAGTTGAACGTGAGCATATTGTCCATACACCGACAAGGAACAATGAGAGCGTCAACTCATCATCGGAGTAGTCACATCAAAGTCAAGCTCGAGCCTCAAAACAAGCACTAAATGGGAGGTAACCCATTAGTTTTTCTTTTCTTTGCATTTGTTCTTTTGCTTCTTTTAAGTTTGCTTTTCGGGATTTATATCTAATGAAATGGATTATTCAGAACTTTTACGTTTGGGAATCCTATGTTTTTGGCGTTAACATTAGGTGCTAGAACGCATAAAATGTGAATTTAGGAACGCCAACCGATCGGTTGGCGCCCAGGTAAATTTTCAAAAACAAGTTTAGTTGGTCAATTCACTTCAATTGGATCGGACTAAACTGGTCGACCCTCACTTCTTCTTCTTCTTCTTCCCCGATCCCCCCACCGCCATTTTTGTAAAACCTTCAAAACCTCTCAAATTGTTTTAAAAAACTCACAAGTTTCTCATTTTCAGATCGATTTCAAAGATATTTGGGTGCTTTCCACTAAATATTTCGAGATCTCTTCATTTATCCTAGTCTTCATTTCTGATTAAATATGGTAAGCCACTCAAATTTCGACTACTATGTCCGATTTCCATAAGAACTTGTGTAGGATTTTGGGTTTACGATTTCTTCAATGTTTGGATTGAATATTGGATGAGATATGCTACCTAGGAGACTAGGAAATAGATTAAGTGGTTAGATTTGAGAAGTTTTTGATTTTTGGGTGAGAATTTTGAATTTTTGAAAATGGTGTATGTGGTGGGTTTCAGATTTTTGAGCTTGCATGTTGTTTAGGATGATTTATTTTGAATTATCCTTAATTTAAAAAAAGAATTATATGAGTTTGGATTTTTGTTACAATTAATTTGGATTTATTTGGAGTTTTAAGGATTAATTTGCCTAAATTTAGAAATTTTGCATTTTAATTGATTTTAATGAATTTAAGAGTATTAGGAGCTACATATTCTATCATGAATTTGTAGGAATATTTCAGAAAACGTTTCAGAAGGTTTTTTGTTTCTGGAAGTTTCTATCAAATTCTTAAAATCCCGAAATTTTTTCATACTTTTTCTCTAAAGTTGCAGATATGGCTCCTAGGACACAAGGCGAGAGTTCAAGACAGGCTAGGGCCCCCCTCCCACAGAGTATGGCCACTCATCACGTAGAGATGAGCAACTCTGACATCGCCGCTAGAGAACGGATGTAGAGCTGGAAACTCCATCCCACGAGATTTGTTCATCATTAGATCCTCGGGGAGCTTGACCTCAAGGAAGAGGTCCACCGGATGCTAGAGATTATTGAGTTTGGTATATTTTCTACCAGATCCTAGGTTTTACACGAGAGGCCAGCGCGAGACTTTCTGGCTACTGTAGAAGTACATTACCCTACAACGCTTCAGGTGGCCTCTAGAGGGTGGATCAGTTTCTTTACAAACTATCCATCCACCAGCTCTGCAAAATCTTTGGATTCCCACAACGTACGAAGACATGGATTGGCGTTGTCTTCCATCCTGCATCGTTTGGGCCATCATCCGTTCATGTACTTATGTTTGTGGGGCCTAGAAGCATGCTCACATCAAGAACTCCTTTCTGCGCCTTGATTCTAAGTTCATCAGCAACACCATCTTTAGCAGACACGAGGTTGGGACCCTCAGGACCTTTGAGCACTGGATGCTTAGGGAGGCGAGTCGCGAGTACATCAAGGACAGTTATGGAGAGCCACATGATGTTGATTTTGGTGCATTTTTGGGTGCTGAGCTTGCTGGAGCCAGGACATCCACACAGAAGCGGCGTGATATATATTCAAGGAGTTTTGTCACGTCCAGTCTTGAAGCCATTGGGATCGAGCTCCTTCGTCCCACACTCGAGAGACATCTAAAGGCATATTCAGACTGCCGTCTCGAATAAGCATTAAGAATAACCTAGGCAAAGAATCAAAGTATTATTCTCATTATAACATGCATAAATACATATCTAAAACATCCTAACAGAAACCCTATTCTTTAGCAGAGATTTACTCAAGCTTGATAGAGATTAAGCAACACAAAGATGAAGAACTCATAATCATGTTTCTAAATCTACTATAAAGACTATAAATAAAACTCCAAAGAAAGGCATTAAATTAAAAACTAAGAGAAGTATTACAAGAGTGTTTTTCGCTCTAAGATGATTACAACTGAGTGTGGAGCCCTCCTTTTATAATGTTAGGGAGAAGAGAAAAATGGAAGTTTAGAGAAATGAAAATCTTCCAAAACTGCCAAAATGGAAGTTTTTTGGAAACGCCAACAAGTCGGTGCAGAGGTGTGACTGATCAGTTCCTTTAATATTCACAACTGATCGGTGCAATGTCCAACCGATCAATTTCCTGCGTCCGAGTCTTCCTTTCTTCAGGGCCACTTGAAGCCCACTTGATGTTCTGGAAGTCCAATGCATTTGAAGCCCATTTTAGCTCCAAATCTCTCTTCTTCATCTTATTTTCCCGCGAAAACACAAAAAGACACAAAAGCTATCTTGTTCTTGGTGAAAAGACACAAGATCAGTCATAAAAATTCTGCAGAAATCAGTAAAAGTAAGGCTCAACACATTCTTCCAGACTTGAATCTTTTCTTGTCCTCAAGTAAATAACAATAAAAACTCGAGCCTGGAGAAACAGTCAAGAACGAGAGCTAGAAAGGTTTTGGGAAAATACTTACAGTGGATCTTCCTTCCGTGAACTGCATCAAAATAAGTCAGAGTAGAACCTATTTTTGTACTTAACCATGAACTTAACAATATCCCATACTCTAAATTCCGAGACCACAATAAACTCATGAAGTCAATGAACTTAACCTTTTTAACATTTAATCTGAAAGTGCGTACATTCTCACAATGGGGAATTGAACATGCCATGGTCTTGGTTAGGAAGTTTTTAAGGTGACTCAATTGTTTATGGCTTTATCGTAAAGTCTAGGATGTAAATCATTATGCATAATCATAGTTAGACACAGACCAATAGATGCATACATAGCCTTCCTTTCACTGAGACTATGTTATATATCTCAAAACCCGATGAAATCACAAGAACTAAGAAATCCCGTTTGATGTTTTTTTTCAATAAATCTTTGACTTTTTCCGGTTCCTTTCTCTCCTTCCCTCATAAATCTCCATTTTTATATAGAAAGGCAGAACCGGTTCTTTCATACAAAATCAAACATAAAAAATGATATTCCCAACATCTTCTGGTACTCTCTAGCAAGTCCTAAAAATCTAACAACAAGACTTAGCGTTCATAAACTTACTAATAACCCCAAAATCATACATTTAACTTTCCTAATTTTAGTGAAAGGTTAGCTATGTCGGTCCGTATACTCCGTAGTGTATGCACATGAATGCACATATGGCGATGATCAAGAGAAATGCATGGGGTTTGAATAAAGGGTTTAGAGTGCAAGGTGTGGTACTAGAATAAAGATGAGCCTAGCTATTCCGAGGTCAAGAGAGTGGTAAAACAAGGTATAACTCCGAAAATCTAATCCATAGCATGATTACCAAACCCCTAAGTTAGATGAGTTTAGTCCAAGTTTAATTTTCCACTAGATATGGCTAAGTTTACAACGTTCATGTTTCAATGATATGAACTTTTCTCGATATTGTGTCTGCTCATAGTCGTTCCAAACTTATGTTCTGCTTCTGAAATTATCTTGAATAAGTTGTTGGAAGGTCGTCCCAAAGTAAGTCCATTGAAAAGCTCTTTGTTCCCAAAATTTACCGAAAAGACTATAAAAAATTGAAAATTTTCACCAAACATAACTAAGTGGTTGGTATATCGGTACCCTCCCCCATACTTGAACTACACCGTCCCGGTGTATAAAGAAAGGAGGAAGGTAGGTGAAACTTTCAAAAAAAAAAGAAAACTAGAAAATGATAAGTCCTAAGAGAAGAAAAAGTACAAGCTAAGGGGTTTCAAAATCAAGATCCAACAAATCGGTGCACTAGCTGCAACCGATCAGCTTCTAACCTACCCACAACCGATCATTTTCTAACCTACCCACAACCGATCAGTTTCTAACCTACCCACAACCGATCGTGAAACCCATGAATTGATCAGTTGGCAAATATAAAGCTCACTTTTCTGAGCAATCATGCCCTTGGCGATGTCTGGTCCTCTCTCGTGGTGAAGGTCCACCTCCATACCACTCTGAACTAGATGTATCCTCCGGAGTCGTGCTTGTGGCAGAATACACATTGTCACGGTAGGGGTTGGCTCTCTGAATGGACGGAGAGACACAGTTTGTAGCCGAAATGCAGCATGCGTGAGGGCAAAAGTAGGAGAACATCCTGTTGTTCTTCTCCGCAACCTCCTGCATGTGACGAATCCTCTCTTGGTCCCTCGCTGTGACAGGGAGATCATTGTAGGTAAACTCCATTTTTTCAAAGTCGAGTAGCGGCCCATGAGAAGAAGTGGATGCGTGAAAGGACACCTAAGAGGCTATGTGGGTCGGCCAAGGATGTGTGGTACCGGTATGCCTAGTGGGGCGATCACAGACGATAGCAGTAGGAGGCATGAAGTCAACCCAAAACCCCAAAGTGATGTCAGTAAGCTCTCGTGCAGAGAGTTGCAAGTACCTGAAAAGTCCTTTGCGGTCCTGGAATTGTAGAGTGGAAGTGTCTCTAACTAAGATGGCCATGTGATATAGATACTTCGATCAATAAACTGCGCCATGTGCTTGAGTGTGGGATTTGGAAGCTCAATCCCGATGGCCTCAAGAATGGGCATGACGAAGCTCCTACAATAAATGTTACTCCTCTTCTGCATAGAAAAATTGGCTGCATCAAGCTCAGCAACCAACAATGCTCCAAAATCCACATTATGTTGTACTCCACAGCAGTCATCATCTGGATCCTCAAGGTACTCGCGAACCACATCTTTTAGCATCCAAAGATTAGTAGTCCTAACAGCCCCGACCTCGTGTCTGCTGTAAATGGTGTTGCTGATGAACTTAGCAACCAAGCGTAGCACAGGGCTCCTAATCCTAGCCTGCTTCTAGGCCCTAGAAACATATGTCTTTGAACCGATGATGTCCCAGAAATCTGCATGATTGAAGAAAATGCCAGCACGTGCCTCTGTACGTCGTGGGAATGGAAAGATGTCGCAGAGCTGATGGATGGATAGCTTGTGAAGCTGCTCTGCAATGAAGAAGCTAATCTATCCTCTAGAAGCTACCTCAATTGTAGTAGGGTAGCGCACCTCCCTTGATAGCCTCTCGTGTAAAAGCCATGAACGAGAAGGAAACGAATCAAATCCGATCATGCCCAGCATCCTATGGACCTCTTTTTTGAGGTCAAACTCTTCTACGATCTTGTCCTGTAGAACCTCGTGGGATGGAGTTTGCAGCTCTCCATCCGCTCTCTGGCACTGATGTCTTTTTCGCTCATCACTTGATGATGAGTGGCCATGATATGTAGGCGGGATGCCCTGACCTGTCTCGAGCTCTCACTCATGTCTTGGAATATAATTAGGTTTTTCAGCCACTTTTTAGACATACAACTGATACCCGGAGATAGAGATTTTGTAGCAGAGTTTGGGAAAAGATTTGGAACCCTCTTTGTATTCTTTACTCTATTTTCCTTTATGCAATCTATTTTATTCATGATGTTTGTTTCATTCACCATGCCTGAGTAGATTCCTTGTTAGGTTTAGGATTATCCAAAGGTATTTGATGAATTGTTAGATTTAATTGAATTGTTAGGAAAATCCTTAGAGTTCTTCATCTAGACTTGTGATTACTGCTTATTCTAGCTACATGACATAGAATCTGATCTTAGGTTGTTTGATTGGCACGAAAGTGTGATTGATTGCCTGAACTAGTGTTAGTTGAGCAAAAGACCTATTCGCAAAGAAATTTGGTTTAGGATTTTGTGATTAATTGAACCTGATCATTAATGCTTGTTTGAATTCATAGGATTTGCAAATAAATTTGGAATTCTAGGTTTAGACATATATAATCTTCGTAGTGACGGTTGGTTGATTTTACATTTGTATTTCAAGTTCAAGAACAGTGCTTAATATCTTCCTGACATTCTGTTTGATTTGCAATTCTGATTTACCTGCGAATTTCCCTTGGCTTAGCGTTTTCCTCCATTGATTTTACAACCAGTTTTTAATCGTTTGTTGTTTTTAATTATATTGATTTTACTTAGCTTAATTCATATTCTAAAATCTATTGAGTGATATCTTGAGTCTTTGTGGTTCGACTCCTAATATATTGCAGTTGCTGCTTAGGTACTTTTAGAGTATTATATTTGAGCATATCAAATTTTGGCGCCATTGTCGGGGACTCTTATTTCGCCATTATATTTTAGCTTAGAATTTTGACTGAGTTCATCGAGCATTGATCGACACCCTTCTGGTATCGATCGATACTCGTTATAATCCCTGTTACTTACGAGCTTTAACTTTTGTGTTTTATGTGTATGCATAATCGTGAAACCAGAAGATGCAAGCACAAGCAGTTGACTAATCTATCCAACAAAGAACTAGCTAATTTGGAGCATGCAATCAGAAAGCAAAAGAAGCAAACAGAGATGAACAATCCAATTGTGCTCGCTCGCGATGAGGCTGGGGTTTTGAGAGATCAGAAAGGTCATTTGTGTAATGAGCAAGGACATAGGCTTGATGCAGAAGGGAGCATCGCTATCCCTGCACCGGTAGCCAATGAAGTTATCCCACCAGCTGTGCGTGGGAATGTTGGGAATGCTCTGGATAATCGCACCAGTACGCTAGGGGAGTACAACAGACCCGATCAGTTCTATGCCAATTGGTCTGCAATTCGTATTCCCACCTTTCAGAGGAATGACTTTGAGCTGAAGCCCGCATACTACACTCTCGTAGGCTAGCACCCTTTTCATGGTCTTTCTCACGGGCATCCCATGGATAAAATCGAGAGGTTCTAGGATTTGGTAACTAGTATCAAGTATAATGGAGTGCCCAATGAGTTCCTCTTCTGTAAGCTTTTCCCATACTCTCTTGGTGGGGATGCAGCTTACTGGCTGAAGCAGTTTCCTCCTGGTTCTTTGATTACTTGGGATGAGACTAAGAATGCGTTCCTGAACAACTTTTATGATGATGCGAGATCCGAGGAGTTGAGAAACAAGATCTCCTAGTTTTCTCAGGGAGCAACAGAGGCGTTTAAGGCTGCTTGAGTGAGATTCAGTTCTTACCAGAGAGATTGTCCGCATCACGGATTCACACATGTTCAGTTGCTGGGTATTTTCTTTCGAGGGATCGATCGGAGATATCAAATGGCTCTGGACGCTGCGAGCAATGGGAACTTCAATACGAGGTATCCCAAAGATGCTTATGTGCTGATTGAGAACTTGGCGTCTAGCAACAATACCAAGAATGCCGACTACGAGCGTAAGAAGCAGAATGGTAACATCGATGGATTGCATATTATTGAGGCACACGCGAAGCTAGATTCAGTGCACAACTTGCTGATAGGGAAGCAACAGAAGGCTGTACACTTTGCTGAAGAAGTCGAGAACATAGAAGAGGGTGAAGCAGAGGATGTTAACTACATTGGTGGTAATGGTTTTCAGAATTCATCGTATCAGTTCAACAACAACCGGGGTTTCACCAACAATTCTCAGAGAGGAGGATTCAAATCTGACTTCAAACCCTCAGCGGATACACTCGCACTTACGAAAATTCATCTTACCAGACTCCACCACCCAAGACTCAGGAGAGCAAGGTTGAATCCGTGCTTGAACAGATTCTTGAGGGGCAGCAGAAGATGACTATTGACTTCAACGGGAAGATGGACGCCCTTTACACTGATCTGAATGGAAAAATTGAAGCCCTTAACATTCATCAGAAGAAGCTGGAAACTCAGGTTGCTCAGACAGCAGAAGTAGTTAAGAGACATGATGGTTTTCTTCCAGGGAAGGCAGTGAATCCAAGGGAACATGTTCATGCGATCACCTTGAGGAGTGGAAGAAAAGTCAGTCCAGAAGTGAAGAAAGCTTATTCTGCAAAGCAGCTCGTCGATCTTGTTGGAGATGACGACGATGAAACTCCTGAAATCACACCAGTATTGACCAACACTCACCCAGTGTCAATCGAGACCAACCAACATTGATCGATACCTGTTCAACGATCTGCAGAGGACGTTGCAAAACCACCAGTGTCGATCGACACTAGCCCAAAAATCAAGAAGAAGCAGACCACGGTGAACACTAGAAGAATCTACGTGCCCAAGATACCTTTCTCGCGACCTCCTACCAAGACTAAGAAGGAAGTGGAAAAAGCCAGATGCAGGGCAATGATAGAGAAGTTGGTTGTTGAACTCCCTTTCATCGATGTTATCATGACTTCACTAGCTTTCCGAAGGTATATCAAGAGAATGGTATCGAGCAATGTGAATCTTGAGGAGAGAGTGCTGAGGATTACTCACGAGTGCAGTGCAATCCTGCTTAACAAGATTCCAGAGAAGCTACCAGACCCTGGGAGTTTTGTTTGGGATTGTACGATCTTTACAGAAAGATTCGAGCGCTCTCTCTGCTATCCCGGCTCCAGTGTCAACCTTATGCCATACTCCGTGGCTAAGAGAATGGGAATGATAGACTTCACACCCACCAGAATCTCTCTAATTCTAGCTGATCGCTCAGTTCGATTTCCTAAGGGATTACTAGAAGACGTTCCAATAACAATCTGTTGCGATCCTCCCAAGGATAGGCTTGCTCTAGATCGGTTGTAGGGGGTAGAGGTTGATAAATCCTTGACTTCAAAGGATTCACACCGAGAGATGCTAAGGCACGAGAGACACTCGAAGATCCTTAGGCCCAAACGATAGTGAATGATGTGAAACAAGGTGGTGATTACGATGATTGGAGAATCCGAGGAGAAGGATGACAAAGCATGGCTGTTACACCGAATATGTTTGTGCCCCTTAACACGAGAAGAACACTCACAATCGATCGGATCGATGGCTGCGTCAAAGAGTTGCGGAAAGACTCTTTGATAAACCGATAAATATTTCTATGAATAACCTTCAAAGAAATAAGATATGAGAGCATAAAAACTCTGAAATATGTTTTTGAATAATAATAATCTGTTTTTGACAAGGGAGAAGAGAAGACATATAAAGGAGAAGGAAGAGTTTAAACACACTCCTCAAAAATGACAAGAGCAAATTACAAGAGAATAATCAATTAAGACCAAAGACTGAATTTAGTGTGTTTACTCCAGCGGAATTCTCTCTTGGTCGGACCGTTAAACGGTGTAAGCCGGTTGCCTCGTTAAAACCTCTATACGGAAAACCCATTGGGACAAAACCGTATACAGGAAAAAGAGTACAACGCAACTTACACAAACGATCAAACCTCAAGAAGAATTCGAAGATAATGAGGTGAGGATCGGGTGCATGAGTTGTTCCTCCTTGATCTGAATGTCCGTAAGTATTTGTTGAACAGCTCCAGCTAGCTTCCTTGCCTTAGATCGGGTGATAGGTCCTTCCGGAATGAGTATAGCATCTTCTTGAGCATCCTCCAATGCCTTTGCGTCCATGATCATATCACAATCAGGGACTGCCTGGTCCCGACTAATTTCATTGTCCAGGAGTATGACGCTGAGCCAAAGGATCCACTCATTCTTAGAAGAACCTTTCTAGCAACAGTCGGAGCTCTAATCGACTGCAAGAACGGTAGGATCTCCCTTAACATTGGTGATTTGATCATGACTTTCAACATGGAGAAGATGATGAAAAAGCCGACCATAGATGGACAGACATTCTTCGTCGACACTTTCAACGACATATCTGACGAGTACTTTATGAGGTTACATCCTGAGAACCCGCTAGAGAGAGCACTGGTCTGTTCAGCTGACTCAGAGGTATACTCAAGTGAGGTTGTTGCTGGATACGCTAAGAATCTTGACAACAACCATGGAGCATCGATCGACACCAGTGAGGGTATCGATCGACACCACTGAGGGTATCGATCGACACCAGTGACTTCTACCTGAGGAATTGATCGTCACTTCTACACAACCCGATTCATTTGGCAACTGGAGTGAGGAGAAAGCTCCTAAACTCAAACTTAAACCACTTCCAGCCAATCTAAGGTATGTCTTTCTTGGTCCTAATTCCACATATCCTGTGATTGTTAATTGTTCCTTGAACAACGCAGAGGTCGCCTTATTGCAGAGCAAGCTGCACAAGTATCGCAAAGCTCTCGGCTATTCTCTTGATGACATTTAAGGTATATCACCAGACCTATGCATGCAACAGATTCTTCTGGAAGACGAGTCGAATGCTTCGATCGAGCAGTAGAGGAGGCTTAACCTGAATCTGAAAGAAGTGGTGAAAAAGGAGATAATGAAACTTCTGGAAGCGGGAATCATCTACGCCATCTCAAACAGTTCTTGGGTTAGTCCAGTTCATATGGTACCTATGAAAGGAGGATTCACTGTGGTAAAAAATGAGAAGGACGAGCTGATCCAGACAAGAACGATCAGTGGACACCGGATGTGTATCGACTACAGGAAGCTGAATGCTGCTACAAGGAAGGATCCCTTCCCACTGCCGTTCATCGATTAGATGCTGGAGAGCTTAGCAAGTCACCCATATTACTGCTTCCTTGATTGGTACTCATGCTTTTTCCAGATCCCGATACATCCAGATGATCAGGTGAAGACGACATTTACATTTCCCTATGGCACATTCGCTTACAGAAGAATGCCATTTGGATTATGTAACGCTCCAGCCACTTTCTAGAGGTGTATGATGTCGATTTTCTCATACATGATTAAGGAATTTATGGAAGTATTCATGGATGACTTTTCAGTCTACGGCTCTTCATTCAAAGGCTGTCTAGATAACATGTGCAAGGTACTACAGAGGTGTGAGGAGAAGCATCTAGTCCTGAACTGGGAGAAGTGTCATTTTATGGTTCAAGAGGGCATTGTTCTGGGGCACAAAGTTTCTAAGGTTGGGATCAAAGTTGACAAAGCTAAGATTCAGGTCATGACAAGCCTTCATCGACCAACATCTGTGAAGGATATTCGAAGTTTCCTTGGTCATGCCGGGTTCTATCGATGATTCATCAAAGATTTCTCCAAGCTAGCTCGCCCACTAAATGCTCTTATATGCAAGGATATCACCTTCGATTTCACACTCGAGTGTCTTGTCGCATTCGAACAGATTAAGAAGGCATTGGTTAGTGCTCCTGTTGTTCAACCACCAGATTGGTGTTAGGAAATTAACGTTCAAATTTTCGAGAAATCAGATTTAAGGGAGCGATAAAAATACACACAAAATTTGTTAACGGAGTTCGGCCAAATTTGCCTACGTCTCCGGACCCGCTGCAGATCTTTGATATTAATCAGGGAAATTTACAACACTCTCAGCTCACACCCAAACCCGATAACACTCGAGAAAATTACCCCGAGAAAATTACCCGCTTAATTTTCTCACAAAAAAAAAAAATCTCTTTTTCTTTCTCTCACTTTCTCTCACGTTAATCTTTCTTCTTCTTTTGTGATTTTTGGGATGTTTTGGATGTCACTCATTACAATGGTATTTATAGAGGCTTATAGGGTTTGGTGGGACAAAATTGTTGACAAAACTGGCATAACTTTTGATCGCACCGTTAGAATGGCCTCAAACCACTTCCAAATGAAAGCTAATCCTTTGATCTGTCTTGTATCCAAATTTGAGCTCAATCCATCGGTGGGAAATTATTCAAAGGATGCCAAAAAGCTCTAGAGTACTCTAAAAGCTCCAATTAAGCTCCAAACGTGCTAAAACCTGAAAAGACTCAAAAAGACTACAAAAACACTAGAAGGACTCTGAAAACAAGACCTATATCATGGCTAAAAACGGGTAAAAACCATGATATATCAATAACCGAAAGTGACTTGCCAGGGGAGTACTAACTGGCTTCGCGTCATCCATGTTAAACCTCTTGAGGATTTTCTTCACATATTCCTCTTGTGATAACTTGAGACCCTCCTTGCTTCTACTAATTCTCATCCCGAGAATTTGTCTTGCTTCTCCCAGATCTTTCATCGCAAATTCTTCTAAGAGTTTTGTCTTCAAGTTATTGATCTCATGCAAGTTTACTCCCACTATCAGCATATCATCAACATATAGAAGCAAGATCAAGTAGGACTCTTCAAGCCTCTTGAAATAACAACAGTGGTCAACCTCACACCTCAAGAAACCAGCATTTTTAATAAAGCTGTCAAACTTCTTATACTACTTTCTTGGAGCTTGTTTCAAGCCATACAAACTCCTTTGAAGCTTACATACTAGCTTTTCCTTCTCTTTGACCTCAAAGCCTTCAGGTTGCTTCATGTAGATTTCTTCATCCAAATCACCGTGAAGAAATGTTGTTTTCACATCCATTTGTTGAAGATGCAAATCTTCCTTTGCTACCAGCCCAAGAACAGTTCGGATAGTCACCAGCTTGACTACAGGAGAGAAGATTTATGTGTAGTCGATGCCTTCTTTTTGTTGGAATCCCTTCACAACAAGCCTCGCTTTATAACGCTTGCTTCCGTCATGTTCTTCTTTTATCCGGTAGATCCACTTGTTATGGAATGTCCTTTTCTCCTTAGGCAACTCAGCTAACTCCCAAGTGTGATTGGATATCAACGAGTCCATCTCATCTTTCACTGCAAGCTCCCACTTGATCGATTCATCAACTTGCATTGCTTCTTCATAACATTTAGGCTCGCCTTTATCTGTGAGCAGAATGTAGTTGAGCGATGGAGAGCATCTTACAGGTTCCCTGATGATTCTTTTTGACCGCCGTAACTCCGTAACTGGCATATGCGGAATCACTTCTGAAGCATCATTATCATTTGCTTCACCGTTCTCTTCTTGGGATTTTTGTTCTTCTCGTGCTGCGGTATCCTGTTGCAACTCTGGTGCCAGGATATCTCCCAAATCAACAGCTCTAGACTCCTTCCTTTCATAGCTTTCTTTTAGCTTATCCTTGTACAACGCTCCTTCGTTGAACACAACATTCTTGCTGCAGATGATCTTCCGATTTTGATCATCCCAAAATCGATAACCGAACTCGGTGTCACCATAACCGATAAACGTGAACATAAGCTAAGTTTACTTCTTAGATTTTGCAGTAAGTTTACTTCTTGCAGCCCCATCAACGTGAACATAAGCTAAGCAACCAAACACCTTTAGAAAAGAAAGATTTACTTTCTTGCCGCTCCAAACTTCTTCAGGAATCTTGAATCCCAATGGAACAGATGGTCCTCTGTTTATTAGGAAAGCCGCGGTATTGATTGCTTCTGTCCAGAAAGTCTTAGCCAATCCATAATGCAATCTCATGCTCCTTGCACTCTCATTCAGGGTTCGGTTCATCCTTTCTGCTATTCCATTTTGTTGAGGTGTTCCAGAAATAGTCTTCACCATCTTGATCCTATTATCAGCGCAATATCTTCTGAACTTCTCACTTATATATTCTCCACCGTTATCAGACCTCAGGCACTTCAACTTGAGATTTGTCTCAACCTCAACCATCGTTTTCCATCTTTTGAAAACTGAAAACATTTCATACTTATTCTTCATGAAGTATACCCACACCTTCCTTGTGTAGTCATCAATAAAGGTCACATAATAGTATGAACCTCGTAACGATGCGACAAGAGCGGGTCCCCATACATCAATGTGTACCAGCTCCAACTTCTCAGATTTTGGCTCCCTTCCTTCTTTTGAGAAGCTAACCCGTTTCTGTTTTCCAAGGATACAACTTTCACACATCTCATGATCCACCGTCTTCAAATTCGGAAGCACACCATTTGCTACCAAAAGCTTCATGCCTTTCTCACTCATGCGCCCCAACCTACAATGCCACAACTTAGTTTGTTTGGCATTCTCGACAACAGCAATTGTATCTTGATAACTCATCGTCATATAAAGAGTGCCACTTTTATGATCTCTAGCAACCACCATAGAACCCTTCTTTACTTTCCAGGCTCCACCACCAAAGTTAACATCGTGCCCCGTATTATCAAGTCGTCCTACTGAGATTAGATTTTGCATAAACTTTGGCACGTGTCTAACCTTTGTGATCTTCCACACGCGTCCATCTGACATCTTCAGATTGATATCTCCAATACCAACTATGTCCAAAGGTAAACCATCAGCGAGATATACTTTCCCATATTTTCCCGCAACATAATTTTCCATAATGTTGTGGTGTGGCGTGGTGTGGCGTGGTGTGGCGTGGTGTGGAACGACGCTCCTGAATCAAGAACCCAAGAATCGATCGGACTATCAACATAGGAGATCGACGCTTTGGCGATGTTCATATCTTCATCATGAGCTGCATGTTTTCTTGGAGAATTGGCAGATACTAACAATGCATCAGCAGTTTCATGTGTAACCGCATTTGCTCCACCTCCCTTGTTGACTTTCTTCGGTGGTGCCCAACAATCCTTTTTGACGTGGCTCATCTTTCCACAATTCCAACATTCAAGAGGCTGCTTGAATTTGGAATGACCTCTTCCATTCCTTGACTTTGATCTGTGATATGATCATGCACGCAAAGGCATTGGAGGATGCTCAAGAAGATGCTATACTCATTCCGGAAGGACCTATCACCTGATCTAAGGCAAGGAAGCTAGCTGGAGCTGTTCAACAAATACTTACGGACATTGGGATCAAGAAGGAACAACTCATGCACCCGATCCTCACCTCATTATCTTCGAATTCTTCTTGAGGTTTGATCGTTTGTGTAAGTTGCGTTGTACTCTTTTTCCTGTATACGGTTTTGTCCCAATGGGTTTTCCGTATAGAGGTTTTAACGAGGCAACCGGCTTACACCGTTTAACGATCTAACCAAGAGAGAATTCCGCTGGAGTAAACACACTAAATTCAGTCTTTGGTCTTAATTGATTATTCTCTTGTAATTTGCTCTTGTCATTTTCGAGGAGTGTGTTTAAACTCTTCCTTCTCCTTTATATGTCTTCTCTTCTCCCTTGTCAAAAACAGATTCATTTTATTTTCAAAAACATATTTCAGAGTTTTTTATGCTCTCATCTCTTATTTCTTTGAAGGTCTTTCTGAATATCTCTTCTTTCAAAGAGTCTTTCCGCAACTCTTTGACGTAGCCATCGATCCGATCAAGTTTGTGGAGTGTTCTTCTCGTGATAAGGGGCCACAAAGATCTTCGGTGTAACAGCCACGCTTGTCATCCTTCTCCTCGGATTCTCCAATCATCGTAGTCACCACCTTGTTTCACATCATTCACTATCGATTTCGCCTAAGTGGATCTTTCGAGTGTCTCTCGTGCGCTTAGACATCTCTCCGTGTGGAATACTTTGAAGTCAAGGATTTATCACTCTACCTCCTACAACGATCTAGAGCCAAGCCTATCCTTGGGAGGATCGCATTAGAGCAAGCCTATCCTTGGGAGATCGCATTCGGTTCTACCAATCCGAATGAAGGAAGGTGATGAGTGGAAAACCGCTTTAAAAACTAACTATGGCTTATACGAATGGCTTGTCATGCCGTTTGGTGCTTAACAACGCGCACCTAGCACCTGTTCATGCGTTTAATGAATTATGTTCTCAGGTCTTTATATTGGTGTTTTTGTGTGTTTGTATTTTTGATGACATCTTAATTTATAGCAAAAACCTAGACGACATGTTGAACATATACGGTTGGTGCTAGACGTGCTTAGGAGGAACGTTTATTTGGTAACTTGAAGAAATGCTCTTTTTGTTCGGATAACGTTGTCTTTTTAGGTTTTGGTTTGTAGCTCTCAGGGTATACAGGTCGATGAAAACAAGATCAAGGCCATCCGAGAATTGGCCAAGCCCTAAGACCGTTGGCGTAGAGGTGCGCACTTTTCACGGTTAGCCGGATTCTATAGACGTTTGTTACCGTGATGACTTAAGTACCATTCTCGCACCCTTAGACTGAAGTAATCATAGAAGGACGTGGGATTTGTTGGGAAAACAAGTTTCAAGAGGACGCCTTCCAAACTTTGTGGAAAAATAAAACTTACCATGCCCCTTCTTCTTGTTTTAACGGATTTTCTTAAAACTTTGAAATCGGAATGTGATGGCATTCTGGTATTGGTATACGGTGATGTGCTTTATGCAAGAGAAGAAACACCGTGGCTTTTCGTTGAGAAGCTTGGTGGAGCAATGCCTCAATTACCCGACTTTACGACAAAGAACTTTACGCCTTTTAAGTCCGAGCATTCCCAAACTTGGCAACATTACTTATGGCCGAAGGAGTTTGTATTCACTACGGATATCAATCTTCTTAAACATTTAAAGAGCCAGCAAAAGTTGAACAAGAGACATGCACGTTGGTAGAATCATTGAAACATTTCCTTACGTCATCAAATACAAGCAAGGAAAAGAAAATGTAGTTGCTGATGCTTTGTCTCGCCGGTATGCTTTGATCTCTACACTTGACGCCAAGGTTCTTGGTTTGAAATGATCAAGGAGGGTTACGCATTGATTCTGATTTCGAGGAAGTTTTTCTCTCTTGTGCTAAATTCGCTAATGGAAAATATTATCAAAGTGAGGGATTCTTGTTTTACGAGAACCGACTATGTATTCCTAATCCTCTTTGATCTTCTTATTAGGGAAGCAATGGAGGTGGATTGATATGGGACACTTTGGCATTGCCAAAACTCTTCACATCTTACAAAGATCACTTCTTTTGGCCGCACATGAAGCCGAGATGTTGAAAGAATTTCGTAGCCCGATGCACAACTTGTAAGTATGCAAATCCAAACTCCAAAACCAAGGTTTGTATTCTCCTTTACCCATTCTAGCGCGCCTTGGACTGACATTTCTGATGGACTTTGTTTTAGGATTGCCTAGACTAGAAAGGGTAGTGATTCCATCTTTGTGATTGTTGATCGGTTTTCGAAAATGGCGCATTTTATTCCATGTCATAAAACCGATGATGAGTCTAAATATTGCTAGTTTGTTCTTTAGGGAATTGTACGTTTGCATGGGATGCCTAGGACTATAGTTTCGGATAGAGACACTAAGTTCTTGAGTTACTTTGGAAGACCCTTTGGTCGAAATTAGGAATTAAATTGTGTTCTCCACTACATGTCATCCGCAAACCGATGGTCAAACGGAAGTTGTTAATAGGACTTTAGGATCGCTTTTGAGAACATTCATTAAAAAGAACTTAAGTCATGGGAAGATTGTTTGCCTCATATTGAATTTGCTTACAATCATGCACAACATTCTACTACTTTGTTTTCACGCTTTTGAACTTGTTTATGTTTTAATCCACTTACTCCTCTCGATTAACCCTTTCACTTTGAGTGAGCCGTGTAAGTTTGGATGGTAAAAAAAGAGCTGAAATGGTGAAACAAATGCATGACAAGGCCAAGGGCAAACATCGAACACAAAACGGAACCTTACCGTAAACATGCAAATAAGGGACGACGCAAGAAGGTTTTTTGAACCGGAGATCTTGTATGGATTTATCTTAGAAATAGACGTGTTCCCGACGAAAGAAAATCCAACTCTTACGCTAGAGTCGATGCGACCGTTCACTGTATTGGAAAGGATCAACGACAACTCCGATACAACGGACAACGACAACTCCTACAAACGTATTGGAAAAGGATCAACAGACAACTTCGCTACGCGACAATTGGATCAGGAGGAACAACTCATGCACCCGATCCTCACCTCATTATCTTCGAATTCTTCTTGAGGTTTGATCGTTTGTGTAAGTTGCGTTGTACTCTTTTTCCTGTATACGGTTTTGTCCCAATGGGTTTTCCGTATAGAGGTTTTAACGAGGCAACCGGCTTACACCGTTTAACGGTCCGACCAAGAGAGAATTCCGCTGGAGTAATCACACTAAATTCAGTCTTTGGTCTTAATTGATTATTCTCTTGTAATTTGCTCTTGTCATTTTCGAGGAGTGTGTTTAAACTCTTCCTTCTCCTTTATATGTCTTCTCTTCTCCCTTGTCAAAAACAGATTATTATTCAAAAAAACATATTTCAGAGTTTTATGCTCTCATCTCTTATTTCTTTGAAGGTTATTCATAGAAATATTTATCGGTTTATCAAAGAGTCTTTCCGCAACTCTTTGACGCAGCCATCGATCCGATCGATTGTGAGTGTTCTTCTCATGATAAGGGGCACAAAGATCTTCGGTGGAACAGCCACGCTTTGTCATCCTTCTCCTCGGATTCTCCAATCATCGTAGTCACCACCTTGTTTCACATCATTCACTATCGTTTCGGCCTAAGAATCTTCGAGTGTCTCTCGTGCCTTAGCATCTCTCGGTGTGAATCCTTTGAAGTCAAGGATTTATCAACCTCTACCTCCTACAACCGATCTAGAGCAAGCCTATCCTTGGGAGGATCGCAACAATCTGCCTCTTGTTCGGTTGTTTCTGTCTTGGCTTCTACCTCTGTTTTCCACGTTGAAAGCAGAGCTCATCGATGTTTCGCCAGAGTCTATCCTGCGAACTTCTTCAGCGAGGATACGATCTCGAATATCGTTGAATTTAAACTTTTGAGTACCCACAAAATTACTAACCGATGCCCTCATTGGCTCCCAACTGTTTGGTAGAGATGCCAGAAGAATTAGTGCTCGCACTTTATCTTCGAACTCGATTTCAACCGATGATAGTTGGTTGACAATCGTGTTGAACTCATTCACATGTGCACCAACAGGGCCAACTTCTTCCATCTTTAAGTGAAAGAGTTTCTTCATGAGAAACACCTTATTATTAGCTGAAGGTTTCTCATACATATCCGAAAGAACTTTCATGAGCACTTCCGTGGTCTTCTCCTTCGCAACGTTGTGAGCAACGTTTTTGGATAGTGTTAACCTGATAACACCCAGGACTTGACTATCAAGGAGATCCCACTCCTCCTGATCCATCTTCTCAGGTTTCTTACTCAGACGTTGATGAAGCTTCCTTCCGTACAGATAATCTTCAGTTGCATTCTCCAAAATGCATAATCTGTACCGTCAAATTTCTCGATACTGTGTGCTGAACCATCTTCGCCTCCCATCGTGTCTGATTATTTTTGCGAACCGCCGTGTATTAGAACACCTCCGACGATAAACCGAAATCGCCGAAATTTTTACTATTCACGAATTCACTATTCACGTGAATAGTAACCTCGCGGAAAAATTTAAACGAAATTACCACAACCTCGGCTCTGACACTATTTGTTAGGAAATTAACGTTCAAATTTTCGAGAAATCAGATTTAAGGGAGCGATAAAAACACACACAAAATTTGTTAACGGAGTTCGGCCAAATTTGCCTACGTCTCCGGACCCGCTGCAGATCTTTGATATTAATCAGGGAAATTTATGATACGATACATCTCCCGTATATCCCATCAGAATAGTGCTTCTACAAATAAGGTTCATCCGAGAAGAATCTCCTTGCGTCGCGCATAAATTTCTTCCTATTATACTTCTTTAGGTGTTTTGGCTCGTCCTCTGCAGCAAGGTAATTGGCTATGTCAGCGTACCATGGTCGAGCAGGAGTAGTTACAGCAGCTAGAAACTCCTCAGCATAAAAGTCACCCGTAGTCGAAACAACCTCTGCAGGTGTATTGTATCAATCGATACTAGGTGGGTATCGATCGATACTGAGGCTCTGTACGCAGGAAAATTGCAGATTCTCGGTAGGAACGCCGTGAATACCAGTCTCGATGAAGTAAATCGTCTCCTCAGGTAGGGAATCATCAATAGGCACGGCTTCATCGATCCTCATCCTCTAGAGATGGTCTGCAATTCCATTCTCGACACCTTTTTGTTTTTAACTTCAATGTCGAAGCATTGGAGCAAAAGAACCCAACGACATAGGCGAGGCTTGAGATCCTTGTTCTGCAGCAGATATTTGAGAGCAGCATGATCAGTGTGAACGGTCACCTTGCTCCCAATCAAATAAGAGCGAAATTTCTCAAAAGAGAAAACGACTGCGAGTAACTCCTTCTCTATAGTGTTGTAGTTCCTCTGAGCATCATCCAACATTTGACTGGAATAGTAGATAACCTGGAGTTTCTTGTCCTTCCTCTGACCCAGAACTGATCCAACTGCAAAGTCGCTCGCATCCCACATAATTTAAAAAGGGAGGTTCTAATCTGGTGGTTGAACAACAGGAGCACTGACCAGTGCCTTCTTAATCTGCTCGAATGCGACAAGACACTCGGGTGTGAAATCAAAAATTATATCCTTGCATAGAAGGGCGGTTAGTGGGCGGGCTAGCTTGGAGAATTCCCTGATGAATCGTCGATAAAACCAGGCATGACCAAGGAATCTTCGAATATCCTTCACAGATTGTGGCGGTTGAAGGCTCGTCATAACTTGAATCTTAGCTTTGTCAACCTCGATCCCAGCCATAGAAACTTTGTGCCCTAGAACAATGCCCTCCTGAACCATAAAATGAGACTTCTCCTAGTTAAGGACCAGGTGCTTTTCCTAACACCTCTGTAGTACCTTGCACAAGTTATCTAGAGATCCCTTGAATGAAGATCCGTAAACCGAAAAGTCATCCATGAACACGTCCATAAACTCCTCAATCATGTCCAAGAAGATTGACATCATACACCTCTGGAAAGTAGCTGGAGTGTTACATAATCCAAATGGCATTAGTCTCTAAGCGAATGTGCCATAAGGTCATGTAAATGTCGTCTTCTCCTGATCATCCGGATGTATTGGGATCTGGAAGAAACCTGAGTACCCATCGAGAAAGCAGTAGTATGGGTGACTTGCTAACCTCTCCAGCATTTGATCTATGAATGGTAGTGTGAAGTGATCCTTCCTTGTTGCATCATTCAGTTTCCTGTAGTCAATACACATCCGGTGTCCAGTGATCGTCCTTGTTGGGATCAGCTCTTCCTTCTCGTTTTTCACCACAGTGATCCCTCCTTTCTTAGGTACCACGTGAACTAGACTAACCCAAGAGCTGTCTGAGATGGCGTAGATGATCCCTGCTTCCAAAAGTTTTATAATCTCCTTTCTGACCACGTCTTTCATATTCGGGTTAAGCCTCCTCTAATGCTCGATTAAAGCTTTTCGACTCGTCCTCCAGATGAATCCGATGCATGCACAGGTCCGGTGATATACCTGAAATGTCATCAAGAGAATAGCCAGGAGCTTTGCGATACTTGGGCAGCTTGCTCAGCAGTAAGGCGATCTCTGCGTTTTTCAAAACAAAATTGACAATTACAGGATATGTGGAATTATGACCAAGAAAGACATACCTTAGATTGGCTGGGAGTGGTTTAAGTTCGATCTTAGGAGCTCTCTCCTAACTCTAGTCACCAAACGAATCGGCTTGCTTAGACGTAACGACATATTCCTCAGGTGGAGGTGGATGGTGTCGGTCAGTACTATTAGTGGTATCAACCGATGCTCCTCGGCTGTCGTCAAGCATCCAGGTGTATCCAGCAACAACATCACTCGAGTATACCTCTGAGTCAGCTAAACAGACCAGTGCTCTCTCTAGCGGGTTCTCAGGATGTATCTTCATGAAGTACTCTTCAGATATGTCGCTGAAAGTGTCTGCCAAGAACGTTTGTCCATCAATAGTCGTATTTTTCATCATCCTCTCCATTTTGAAATTCATGACCAAGTCACCGATGTTAAGAGATATCTTCCCATTCTTACAATCGATCAGAACTCCGGTTGTTGCTAGGAAGGGTCTTCCAAGAATTAGTGGATCCCTTGGTTCTGCGTCATACTCCAGGACAATGAAATCAGTCGGGATTAAGCAGTCCCCGGTCTTTATCGAAACATCTTCGAGTAATCCCTCGGGAAATTGAACTGAGCGATCCGCTAGAATTAGAGAAATTCTGGTAGGCGTGAAATCTGTCATTCCCATTCGCTTAGCCACGGAGTATGGCATAAGGTTGACACTGAAGCCAAGATCGCAGAGAGAGCGCTCAAATCTTTCGGTAAAAATCATACAGTCCAACACAAAACTTCCTAGGTCTGGTAGCTTCTCTGGAATCTTGTTAAGCAGGATCGCACTGCACTCATGAGTAATCCTCATCACTCCCCCCTCAAGTTTCACATTGTTTGATACCATCCGCTTGATATATCTCCTGAAAGCGGGTGAAGCCATGATAGCGTCGACAAAAGGAAGCTCAGCAATTAACTTCTCTATCATTGCCTTACATTTGCTTTTTTCCACTTCCTTCTTGGTCTTGGTAGGAGGTCGAGGGAAAGGTATCTTGGGCACGTAGATTCTTCTTGTACTCACCGTGGTCTGTTTCTTCTCGACTTCTGGACTAACTTTGATCGATGCAGGTGGCTTTGAAACGTCCTTGGCAGATCCTTGGACCGGGATCGATCGATACTGTCTGGTATCGGTCGATACTGGGGAAAATTCGGGAGTCCCATCATCGTCATCTTTAGCAAGATCGACAAAATTCTTTGCAGTATAGGCCTTCTTCACTCCTGGACTGACTTCTTTTGCATTACTCAAGGTGATATCATGAACATGTTCCCTTGGATTCACTGTTTTCCCTGGAAGAAAACCATTTTGTCTTTTAACTGCTTCCGCGGTCTGAGCAACTTGAGTTTCCAGCTTTTTCTGATGAATGTTAAAAGCTTCAATCTTTCCATTCAGATCGGTGTACATGGCGTCCATCTTCCCGTTGAAATCGAAAGTCATCTTCTATTGTCCCTCTAGAATCTGTTCAAGCATCGATTCAACCTTGCTCTCCTGAGTCTTGGGTGGCGGGGTTTGGTAAGATGAACTCCCGTAAGTGCGAGTGTAACCACTGTTCTGCATTGGTTTCTGGGCAAAGGAGTTTGCTCTGAAACCTGAGGGCTTGAAATCAGATTTGAATCCTCCTCGCTGAACATTTTTGGTGAAACCTCGGTTGTTATTGAATTGATATGGTTGATTCTGAAAACCATTACCACCAATGTAGTTAACATCCTCTGCTTCATCCTCATCTATATTCTCGACCTCATCAGCAAAGTGTACAGCCTTCTACTACTTGCCTATCAACAAGTTGTGCACTGAATCCAGCTTTGCGTGTACCTCGGCAATTTTGCGATCCATCAATGTTCCCATTATGCTTCTTGGTGCTATTGCTAGATGCCAAGTTCTCGATCAGCACATAAGCATCCTCGGGATATCTCGTGTTGAAATTACCATTCCTCGTAGCATAGAGCCATCTGATATCTCCAATCGATCCCTCGAAAGAAAATACCCAGCAACTGAACCTGTGTGAACCCGTGATGCAAACAATCTCTCTAATAAAATCTGAATCTCACCCTAGCAGCCTTAGACGCCTCTGTTGCTCCCTGAGAAAATTAGGAAATCTTGTTCCTCAACTCCTAAGATCTCGCATCGTCGTAGAAGTTGCTTAAAGATCCAGGAGGCAACTGCTTCAGCCAATAAGTTGCATCCCCACCAGGAGAGTATGGGAAAAGCTTACACAAAAGGAACTCAATGGGCATTCCATTGTACTTGATACTAGTGACCAAATCCTCGAACCTCTCGATGTGATCCATTGGATGCTCGTGAGAAAGACCATGAAAAGGGTGCTGACCCACAAGAGTGTAGTATGCAGGCTTCAGCTCAAAGTCATTCCTCTGTAAGGTGGGAATACGAATTGCAGACCGATCGGCATAGAACTGATCGGGTCTGTTGCACTCCCCAAGCGTCCTGGCGCGATTAACTGGAGCATTTACAACGTTCCCGCGCACAGCAGGTGGGACAGCCTCGTTGGCTACTGGTGCTGGGATCACGACATTTCCCTCCGCATAAAACCGCTGTCCTTGCTCATTACACGGATGACCTTCCTGGTCTCTCAAAACTCCAGCCTCATCGCAAGCAAACACAATTAGATTGTTCATCTCTGCTTGCTTCTTTTGCTTCCTGTTTGTGCGCTCCAATTCAGCTAGTTCCTTGATGGATAGATTAGTCAACTGCTTGTTCTTGCTCCTTCTGGTTTCACGATTAGGCATACACCTGAAACACAAAAGTTAAAGCACGTAAGTAACAAAAACTTTTTTAAAAAAATTACGATGAGTATCGACCGATACCATATGGGTATCGATCGATGCTGAGGAACTTAGTCGAAATTCTAAGCTAAAATCTAATGGCGAAATTAGAGTCCCCCACAACGGCGCCAAAATTTGATATGCTCAAATATAATACCATAAAAGTACTAAAGCAGTAGCTGCATTATATTAGAGATCGAACCACAAAGACTCAAGATATCACTCAATAGATTTCAGAATTTGAATCAAGCTAAGCAAAATCATGTATCTAAAAACAACAAACGATTAAAAGTGGTTTGTAAGATCAATAGAGGAAAACGTTAAGCCTAGGGAAATTCGCCGGTAAATCAGAATTGCAGATCAAACAGATTGTTAGGAATATGTTCAGCACCGTTCTTGAACTTGAAACACGAATATGTTCAGCACCGTTCTAAACCTTGAATTCCAAATTTCTTTGCAAATCCTATGAATTCAAACAAGCATTAATGATCATGTTCAATTGTTCACAAAATCCTAAACCAAATTTCTTTTCGAATATATCTTTTGCTCATCCAATACTAGTTCAGGAAATCAATCACATCTTCGTGCCAATTAATCAACCTAATATCAGATTCTAGGTCGCGAAGCTAGAATAAGCAATAATCACAAGTCTAGATGAAGAACTCTATGGATTTCCCCCTAACAATTCAGCTCAACCTAACAATTCATC
The DNA here is from genome assembly GCA_004349715.1 of Crucihimalaya himalaica. NCBI lineage: Eukaryota > Viridiplantae > Streptophyta > Magnoliopsida > Brassicales > Brassicaceae > Crucihimalaya > Crucihimalaya himalaica. The sequence continues at coordinate 41,902 of SMJT01000023.1, read as the reverse complement.
AAACCCCTTTGAATAACCCTAAACCTAACAAAGAATCTACTTAGACATGGTGAATGAAGCAAACGTCATGAATAAAATAGATTGCAATAAAGAAATAGAGTGAAGAGTAACAAGAGGGTTTACAAATCTTCTCCCAAAACTCGGCTACAAAAATCCTTTCTCCGGGTATCAGTCCTCTAAAAAGTGGCTGAAAAACATAATTATATCCTCAAACACGTTTTGGGCTTTATTGTAAATAATAAAGTCTTCTGGGCCAAAAGCAGATTCTTCAAACTTGTAGAGACTGCGTTCTCTTCCTTGGATGTCGGTATCGACCGATACCATAAGTGGTATCTATCGATAGAGAGGCAGCGAGTCACGTTCCTTCCAAGTGTCAGTATCGATCGACACTAGGTGGTGTCGGTCGATTCACAGACTTCATATCGACTCCCAAACTGCTTGAGCCATGTTCACCTCCAAAATGCTCCAGAAAGCTTCAATAAATCCAATTCAGCTTCAAACGTACCTAAATCCTGAAAGGACTCTAAAAGACTCCAAAAATACTAGAAAGAGTCAATAAAAACGACTTATATCATGGTCAAAAGCGGGTAAAAACCATGATATATCAAACATTATGTGGAATTGGAAGACTTGCTACATAAAGCTATTCTGGTGGAAGAACAGCTTAAAAGAAAGAGGGCTTCAGACCTAGCTTTCAGAAAGAGGAGAAATTTACTTATCCAAAAGAACTCAAGCGGACCATAGTTCCAAAGGTTGAGACTAAACCACATATTACAACTCAGGACAACAAAGGCAAAGTTGCGGTTACTACAACCAAAACACGTGATGTGAGTTGTCTTTGAGCATACAAACTAAGGCTGAAGAGCAAGAGCAGAGGGAGAATCTGTTCCATACTCGATGCATTGTCGAGGGCAAAGTTTGCAGCCTCATTATTGATGGAGGAAGCTGTACCAACGTGGCTAGTGATTCAATGGTTCAAAAGCTTGGATTGAAGGTGATGAAACATCCAAAGCCATATCAACTTCAGTGGCTCAATGACAGTGGAGATATGAAAGTAAACAGCCAAGTAAAAGTGCCTCTAGCCATTGGGAAGTATAAGGACGAAATTCTTTGTGATGTTTTACCTATGGAGGCTGGTCATATACTACTTGGGAGGTCGTGGCAATCAGATAGAAAGGTAACTCATGATGGATTCACTAATCGCCATTCGTTTGAGTTCAAAGGCGTAAAAACAGTTTTGGTTCCCATGACACCACAAGAAGTTTACAAAGATCAGATGCATCTCAAACACAAGGAAGAACAAGTTTCCAAGCATTCAAACGTCATTGTGAAGGCTGGTGAGGTTAAGAAATCTTTATTTTCAAAACAGCCAATGTTACTATTTGTTTTTAAAGAAGCTCTCATGAGCTTAACTGACCTTGCACCGGTGCTGCCGAGTGAGATGATCTCTCTTTTACAGGACTATGAGGACGTGTTTCCTGAGGACAATCCAATAGGTTTACCACCTATCCGAGGGATTGAGCATCAAATAGACTTTGTGTCAAGAGCTTCACTTCCAAACCGACCAGCTTATAGAACCAATCATGTCGAGACAAAGGAATTGCAAAAACAAGTGAATGAGCTCACGGAGAAGGGACACATCAGAGGGAGTATGAGTCCTTGTGATGTACCAGTCCTACTTGTACCTATGAAAGATGGAAGCTGGCGCATGTGTGTTGATTGTAGAGCATCAACAATATAATGGTGAAGTATCGACATCCTATTCCTAGATTAGATGATATGCTTGATGAATTGCATGGTTCTAGCATCTTTTCTAAGATTGATCTTAAAAGTGATTATCATCAGATTAGGATGAAAGAAGGTGATGAATGAAAAACAACCTTTAAACTAAGCATGGGCTGTATGAATGGTTAGTTATGCCATTTGGTTTAACAAATGCACCTAGTACTTTCATGAGACTAATGAATCATGTTCTGAGGGCATACATAGGAGTGTTTGTTGTGGTGTATTTTGATGATATCTTAGTTTATAGCAAGAGTTTAGATGAGCATATCGACCATTTCAATCTGGTCCTAAGTGTTCTTAGGAAAGAAAAACTCTTTGCTAATCTTAAGAAATGCACATTTTGCACAGATAACCTTGTGTTTCTAGGTTTTGTTGTAAGTGCAGATGGAATCAAAGTGGATGAAGAAAAGATCAAAGCCATTAAAGACTGGCCAAGTCCAAAAACAGTAGTAGAAGTGAGGAGCTTCCATGGTCTTGCTGGATTTTATAGGAGATTTGTGAAAGATTTTAGCACCATTGCTGCCCCACTCACAGAAGTTATCAAGAAGGACGTTGGTTTTAAATGGGGACAAGTCCAGGAAGAAGCATTTCAGTCCTTAAAAGAGAAGCTTACTCATGCACCTGTTTTAACTTTACCAGATTTTCTCAAAACGTTTGAAACTGAATGTGATGCTTCTGGTATAGGAATTGGAGCTGTCTTAATGCAGGATAAGAGACCTATTGCTTATTTCAGTGAGAAGCTTGGAGGAGCTACGTTAAAGTACCCTACATATGACAAGGAATTGTATGCATTAGTTCGAGCTTTACAAACATGGAAGCATTACTTGTGGCCTAAGGAGTTTGTTATACACACTGATCATGAGTCTCTCAAGCATTTGAAAAGTCAGCAGAAACTAAACAAGAGAGATGCTAGGTGGGTCGAATTCATTGAGACATTTCCATATTTCATCAAATACAAACAAGGTAATGATAATGTATTTGCTGATGTATTATCCCGAAGGTATGTCTTACTCTCTACTCTTGAAGCAAAGTTGTTAGGATTTGAACAACTTAAATCCTTATATGAGACTGATTCTGATTTTAATGAGATATATCAATCTTGTGAGAAGTTTGCTTCTGGACACTACTACAAGCATGAAGGGTTCTTATTTTATGAAAATCGTTTGTGTGTGCCTAATTGCTGTTCGAGAATTGCTTGTTAGGGAAGCTCATGGTGGTCTGATGGGGCATTTCGGAATTGCCAAGACACTTCAGGTGATGCAAGATCATTTTCATTGGCCACACATGAAAAAAGATGTTGAAAGAATCTGTGAAAGGTGTGCCACTTGTAAATAGGCTAAGTCTAAGGTTCAACCCCACGGTTTGTATACTCCTCTCCCTATTCCTACACATCCTTCGAATGACATATCTATGGACTTTGTTGTTGGTTTGCCTAGGACTAGGACAGGAAAGGATTTTATCTTTGTGGTTGTTGATAGATTTTCTAAAATGGCGCATTTAATAGCTTGGCACAAAACTGATAATGCATTGCATATTGCTAATCTGTTCTTTAAAGAAATAGTTCATTTGCATGGAATGCCTAGGACTATAGTTTCTGATAGAGACACCAATTTTCTTAGCTATTTCTGGAAAACCTTATGGTCTAAGTTGGGTACTAAGCTATTGTTTTCAACTACATGTCACCCACAAACTGATGGACAAACAGAAGTAGTTAATAGAATCTTGTCCAGTCTCTTGCGTGCATTAATCAAAAAGAACTTGAGAACTTGGGAAGATTGTTTGCCACATGCTGAATTTGCATATAATCATTTTGTGCATTCTGCTTCTATGTATTCTCCATTCCAGATTGTTTATGGCTTTAACCCAATATCTCCTTTGGATATAATCCCTTTGCCTTTGAGTGAAAGAACTAGCATGGATGGGAAAAAGAAAGATGATCTTGTCAAACAGATTCATGAGAAAGCCAGGGAGAACATAGAGGAGAAAACTAAGCGGTATGCTAAGCAAGCAAACAAAGGAAGGCGTAACATGATATTTGAAGTTGGAGATCAAGTCTGGGTACACTTGAGAAAGGAGCGGTTTCCAGTTGAAAAAAAGTCCAAGCTTATGCCCAGAATTGATGGTCCATTCAAAATAACAAGATGGATCAGCGACAATGCTTATCAACTTGATCTGCAAGGTAAGTATAATGTAAGTCCAAGCTTCAATGTTTCTGACTTGGTTCTTTTTATTGCAGATGATCCAGATTTGAGGTCAAATCCTTTTCAAGTGGAGGGGGATGATGTGATCATGGGCAACAACACTAAGGACATGGAGCTTGAACCGGATGGAGCTGAATTTGTAGCTGTGGACGTTGAGGAAGCTTTACTTGCACCAGAAACACCAATGACTCGTTCTAGAGCCAAGAAGTTCAACAAAGCACTAGGAGGACTACTTAACCACATTTGGTAGAAATCAGAACTCTTGGACCAGGATGGAGAAGGTGTCATACAAACCTCTTTGGTTGTGATACAGGTCCAAGACAATCAATAAATGGGCAAGTGGTCCATTTGTGCTCTTTTTCCCTCATCTTTGGTTTTATCCCAATGGGTTTTCCAAAGAAAGGTTTTTAATGAGGCATTTGGATTACTTTCAAATCACCCATTTTGTTGATTCCAGCCCATCCCAAAAGGAGAATTCGAATTTTAGAAGGGGAAGAGTTATTTTTCAAGTTCAAACTCTGTTTTAATTCTGTTTGTTTCCAAGGTAGTCTAGGGTGTGTTTCCAAGACTTGTATTCTTCTTCTTCCTTTATAATTTCGTGGCTCCCTTTGTAAACACTCATATATCTTTTTATCAAAAACTCTTTCAAGTTAGATCATTGTTGGTGTGTAATATCCAGCAAACAATTTCAATTTCTTTGGTGTGTAATATCTTGAGAATCGATCTAGGTAAATAAGAATTCATTCTGCAGCTTCTGTGCGACCATTCAATCCACATCCCTTGTCTTTGAAGCTTCATGGTTTCATAGCAGCAAGGCCTATCCCCTTTCGTCAACTTTAAGAGTGCCGATCTTAGGAGAATCTTATAAGCTAAGTTCATAGCTAAGTACAGGACGTAGATTTTGCTCTGACTCGGCTTTGATGAAGTTCACGTAAGGAAGACCTAGTGTAAGTATTGTCCCTAATAAATTACTATTGATCAAGGAATAAGAATAAGGCCGAACTCGAGGTTCCCGAGCTCGATGTTCCCGAGCTCGGTTCTCGTGCAAGGCCGAACTCGATAATGAGGGAAACGAATAAGCAAGAGTGAGGTCGAGGTTCCCGAGCTTGATGTTTCCGATCTCGTTTACCGTACAAGGCCGAACTTGAGATTGAGGGAAACGTACGAGCAAGAGCGAGGCCGAACTGAGTCTAGCAAAGCCTTACAAGGCCATAGGGAAAGAAGAAGATGTGTGTGGAGCGCAAGTTGAGTTATAGCCGTTGGGCGCGTGGAAGCCACCACCGTGGTGTGGACCACTTCACTCTCTCTCCGGTGTGGACCACTTCACTCGCTTCTACTCTCCTCCTTGGATGCTGCGCTTTCTCTTTCCTTCTTAGGGTTGTCTTGTAACCTAGTTGCTAGGCTATTTAAAGCCACACACTTGTAACCTTACAATTTTAATGAAAAAAAATCGAATAATTCTCTTTGCCTCTTTCTCTTGTTCTTCTTTATTCTCCACTATCCTCCATTATTCTTCACTAAAATTAACATGGTATCAGAGCATTCTTGGGGTTTTTAACTCTCTATCTCCATTACTACTATTCTCTCATTCGAGTTTTCATTCACCATTCTCCATTTATTCGGCTAAGCCATGGAAATTAACAAACCAATGGCGGTTCCGGTTACATTAAAAGGAGGAAACTACCTCCTTTGGGCAAGAACCACAAAGATAGCTCTTTGTGGACGAGGTCTATGGCATCACGTGGAGAAGGCGTTTGAGATAAAGGAAACCATACACACCACAGATGAAGAGACCACCGTTGAAGATGGGAAGAAGAAGGTGGAAGACGTCATGGCCGAAGAGGCTAAATGGTTCCAAGAGGACCAAAATGTTCTTGCTATCATCCAAGGATCCCTTGAGTCCTCTATTCTTGAAGCCTATTCCTATTGCGAGACAGCCAAAAAACTATGGGGAACTCTCAAGCATGTGTACAGAAACATCTCCAATCTTAGTCGGGTTTTTGAGGTTAAGAGGTCTATCAACGAGTTGAGCTAAGAGGATCTCGAGTTTACCAAGCACTTAGGGAAGTTCAGATCCTTATGGGCCGAATTGGAAATGTTGAGGCCATGTACACTTGATCCAATCATCCTCAACGAGCGAAGGGAACAAGACAAAGTCTTCGGCTTACTCCTAACACTCCATCCGGCATTCAACGACCTCATCAAGCACATTCTAAGGGCGGACAAGCTTCGAAGCCTAGATGAGGTGTGCTCTCAAGTTCAAAGGGAGCAAGGGTCACTCGGTCTCTTTAGTGGTAAAAGTGATCTTCTTATGGCAAACAAAGGGGTGTACAAGAATGAAGAGAGGAAGGTGTGGGTGTGTGACTATTGTAAGAAGAAAGGTCACATCAAGGACAAATGTTGGATTCTCCACCCTCACCTCAAACCATCCAAGTTCAAGGACACCAAGGCCAATCTCTCCTTTGAGCCGACAAGGGACAATGGTCAAGCCGGATCTTCTACTCGAGCTCGGGAACCAGTTCGGGAACCAGCTCGGGAACCAGCTTTCCCGCCTACAAAAAGTCCTCCGACCAACGTGGAATCATTTACTCAACAAAGTGCCATGACCGCCTCCTCACAAGGGGATATCGTCATGAAGAAATCAGATGTGAGGCTCTCTTTCAATCCATTGCATCCTTGAAGGAGTCCGGTACCACTTTCTTTACTCATAAACCTAAGGGATCTCTAGTTGTTGATTCGGGTGCTTCTCATCATATGATAAGTAATCCAAACTTGCTCAGCAACATAGAACCCGCCTTAGGTAGAGTAGTTATAGCTAATGGTGATCACGTTCCGGTTAAAGGAGTAGGGAATCTTAAGATATTCGATGTGAATTCTAAGGCATTCTTCATGCCCAACTTCACTTCAAACTTATTATCGGCTTAGAAGGACCACAAAGGACCTTAATTGTCATGCTATTTTTGGACCTAATGACGTTTGTTTCAGGATATTGAAACCAGGACAGTCTTAGGCAAAGGAGGAACGAAGAATGATCTCTACGTTCTTGAAGATTTCTCAGCCCTCTCAAATCTATCTCTTCTTCTTCCGCTTTTCATACCAAGAATGATGTTGTGTTATATGATGGTGGCATGCTAGACTAGGACACCCTCATTCTCGTGCTCTTAGTTTAATATTTCCTAGTGTTTCGTTTGATAGCTCTAGATGTGAAGCTTGTATCCTCGGAAAACATTGCAAGAATATATTCCCTAAGTCTTCTACTATTTATGAAAAATGCTTTGATTTGGTTCACTCCGATGTTTGGACATCTCCATGTGCATCTAGAGATAAACAATAAGTATTTTGTCACATTTATTGATGAGAAATCAAAAGTATACATGGTTACTCTCCTATCATCTAAAGATAGAGTCTTTGAGCATTCTTAAATTTCCAGAATTATATCACTAACCAATTCAAAGCTACCATTAAGGTACTTAGGTCGGACAATGGAGGAGGAATTATACAAGTCATCGATTCAAAGAACATCTAGCCAAACATGGAATCATACATCAAACGACTGTCCTTACAATCCACAACAAAATGGAGTGGCCGAGAAGAAGATAGGCATCTCATTGAAGTAGCTCCGGTCGATGATGTTCCACATGAACGTGCCCAAAACGGTTTTGGGGAGATGCGGTCATGCGGCATGTTACCTCATTAACCGAATACCAACAAGAGTTCTAGAGGACACTCCCCTTTTCAAGTCTTGAACCATATCAAACCTTCTCTTAGTCACTTACGAGTGTTTGGTTGTGTATGCTTTGTGTTGCTACCAGCGTGAACAAAGGAGCAAGCTTGATCCTAAGAGTATCAAATGCATGTTTCCTCGGCTATTCATCAACACAAAAGGGTACAAAATGCTTCGATCCAACCAACAATCGTACCTATGTGTCTCGAGATGTGAAGTTTATTGAGGAAAGGGGATATTTCATGACAAGAAAGATTGGGAAGGCATCAAGGATATAGCTCAATCACCGTCCGATCGAATGGCAAGTGTAAAATTCCTTCTTGATCATCTCGATGTGGAACTCCTTGGGGACAAGAACGGGACAGAAACAAAGGTGATCAACAAAGAGAGATGAGGGAGACCAGAATGACCACAATCAAGACGGGAAATGGACCAGACAATGAGAGTGTACCAATACAAGATACAACTCCAAACTCAGTTCGGGAACAGAGTTCGGGAACCCAGAGTTCGGGAACCCTGAGTTAAGGAACACATCCAAACTCAGTTTGGGAACAGAGTTCGGGAACCCAGAGTTCGCGGAACCCCGAGTTGAGGAACCCCTCCAGACTCAGTTCGGGAACCGAGTTCAAGAACCCCTAGTTCGAAAACCCCGAGTTCAGGAACCGAGTTCGGGAACTTCGGAAACGAGATGGTAGAGGAACTACCAAACCCAAAGTCAACCGTTGAGGAGAAGCACCAGGACTAGGTTCCCCCTTCAAATTGGAAGAATACAAGGGTGTACTACAACAACCATGTTGTGGCTCATCCTATTCAAGCCATGTGTTCGATTGCCCTTTTGCCATCCGAGCATCAAGCATTCCTTGGGAAGATTGATCTACATCATATCCCTCAAACGTATGAAGAAATCTAAACAAGATGAAGCATGGGTGAATGCCGTAGATGATGAGGTCGGAGCGATGGAACGAAACAAGACTTGGGAAGAGGCTGAACTACCACTTGGCGAAGAAAGCGGTGAGCTCCAAATGGGTATTCACAATCAAGTACTTGAGTAGATGGAAGGTAGAAACGATACAAAAAGCTAGACTTGTGGCTCGGGGATTTACTCAAACGTATGGGAAGAACTATACGGATACCTTTGCTCCGTCGCTAAGCTTCACACCGTCCGAGTAGTACTCTCCTTGGCTACCAACCTTACATGGGAACTATGGCAAATGGATGTTTAGAATGCTTTTTCTCCAAGGAGAGCTTGAAGAAGAAGTTTATATGACTCCTCCTCCCGACTTGAGAACATAGTGGCTCGGAAAAGTGTTGAAGCTTAAAAAGGCTATCTACGGTCTTAAGCATCACGACGGGCGTGGTACCATAAGCTGAGCTCAACCCTCCAAGAGAATGGGTTCAAAAGGTCGGAGTCGGATCACACCTTGTTCACCCTTCAAGGCCACAAGGTTATTGTGGTTGTCCTCATCTATGTAGATGATTTTATCATCACCGGGGACAACATTGACGGTATTGCTTGGACTAAATCTCTCCTTCACTTCCTCGTTCGATATTAATGGACCTTGGTGCACTAAAATATTTCCAGGGATTGAAGTGTGCCGTTCATCCGAAGGCCTCTTCCTTTCTCAAAGGAAATATTACCCTTGATTGTGTGAGATGAAACAGGGGAAGATAGGTGCCAAACCAGCTAAGACAACCGCTTGAAGATGGCTACAAGGCCCAATCGCAAAGGGGTGAGAAAGATGATGAGCCATACTCGGATGCACACCAATAACCGACGCTTAGTGGGTAAGTTTGATCTACTTCACCATCACACGTCCGAGGACACATCTCCTTTGCTCGTGAACCAAGTAAAGCGACACACATATGCAAAAGCCTCCCAACCGGTGCCTATCATTGGAGTTTGGTCGAAAGAGAATATTGAGCATACTCAAGGAAGCCCGGGGACAAGGATTGAGAGGGAAAGAATGAGAGCATACGAGATAGTGGGTTATTGTGATGCTGAATTGGGGGAGATGATAGAGAGGATAAGGTCATCCACAAACGGTTATGCACGTTTTGGGTGGCAACTCTAGTTCACTATTGGAAAGATCAAAAGAAGCCAAGAAGGTTGTGTCGTTCCGTGTTCGACGTGCGGCAGGCAGAATATATGAGCTATGTGAGGAAACATCACCGAACGGAGTTGATCATGGCTTAAAGCTCTTCTTGAAGACTTGGGCATAAGAAACCAGCCCTATCACCCTAACATTGTGATAACACAATGCTCGACTAATTCACATTGAGCAACAACTCCGTCGTGTTTTCACAGAGAGGACCAAAACACATAGAGTTGATTGCCATTACATATCCGATGAGAAGATTGAAGTAAGGGAAGTATCACTTTCCGTGTGTACATCAAACAAAGATTGAGGCATCTAGCTGGCGGATGTCTTTCAACCCAAGTCTACGCAAAGTTCTCATTAAAGTATTTGTCAAACATTCAATATGCATAAGCAGACTTGTTGATCCCACACGGCCTTGATCAAAGTCCCCTCGCTTTTGGCCGTTATACTCTTTTTCCCTTGATATGGTTTTTGTCCCATTGGGTTTTCCATGTCAAGGTTTTTAATGAGGTAATGTTGTCCAAATGGCAATCCAAGTTTAGCGCTTCACTTTCCTTGCGGCTAAACTTGAAGGGGGAGTATTAATCAAGAATAGAATAAGGCCGAACTCGAGGTTCCCGAGCTCGATGTTCCCGAGCTCGGTTCTCGTGCAAGGCCGAACTCGATAATGAGGGAAACGAATAAGCAAGAGTGAGGTCGAGGTTCCCGAGCTCGATGTTCCCGAACTCGATTACCGGACAAGGCCGAACTTGAGATTGAGGGAAACGAACGAGCAAGAGCGAGGCCGAACTGAGTCTAGCAAAGCCTTACAAGGCCATAGGGAAAGAAGAAGATGTGTGTGGAGCGCAAATTGAGTTATAGCCGTTGGGCGCGTGGAAGCCACCACCGTGGTGTGGACCACTTCACTCTCTCTCCGGTGTGGACCACTTCACTCGCTTCTACTCTCCTCCTTGGATGCTGCGCTTTCTCTTTCCTTCTTAGGGTTGTCTTGTAACCTAGTTGCTAGGCTATTTAAAGCCACACACTTGTAACCTTACTCCTTGAATGAAAATTTTGAAAATTCGCTTTGCCTCCTTCTCTTGTTCTTCTTTATTCTCCACTATCCTCCATTATTCTTCACTAAAATTAACAATTACTAGCTGCCAAACTGTTTCTCCTGATTCGATATTTTATTGTTCTTTTTGAGGTGAGAATATGTTGACCCCTATTTTTACTAGTTTTTAGATTCATTTTAATAATGAATCTTGTATCTTTTCATCAAAAACAAGTTGGTTTTAGTGTGATTTCAGTAGTTTGCAGGATTATGGATTTGATCCACGAAATAAAGAGACATGGACTTCAAATGGGATTCAGATATTCGAGAATATGAAGATTCTCGGAAATCTCAACCAATTGGTTGGCAACTTAAAGAAATATTCTTATCTTCATTTTAGGATCTTTTAGCACTATAAATAGGGAACCTCGACCTCATTCTCAAATCATCAATATCTGAACACAGATACACTTAGAACGATAATTATAAATACTTAGTGTTTTATTTTTAGCTTTTGTAGTTTAATTTTGCAACACAATTATGTTTTCATCTTGTCTTGCTTATTGTCTACAAGAAAAACACGTTTTGTTAGCATCACTACAAGAAAAACGCGTATTCTTAGCACATAGAAAACGCTATCTACAGATACCATAGCGTTTTAGAAAGTGCTCTATCATCGCCCCCGATTTTAGGTTCAACACATTAGTTATCAATAAGGATTGGGGTAACTAACGTTTATGATTAAGTTCTAGAATGAGTCTTAATACCTTCTCATAAATATGCATGTTTGCTTGTTTAGAAATCTGAGGAGGTTCCTTTTAAATCCAATATTCTATCATTTGATTTATTTTTCTTTATTTTTTATTTTGGTCACAAACATTATATTTATTCAAAATGCAAAAGGTACAAGTCACCTTAGCGAGAGAATTCGTTGTGGCATTATTCGATCTTGTAATAAAAGAAAAAACAATACTCAAGAAAGACTTAACTAGGTCGCGAATATCTTCCAAGACTCCGTGGATCTCATTGTATGACTCCGATGAATTCAAAAGTTGTACCAAAGTACGACAATCGTAGAGGTCCTGGATATCATATAGATGCTTCTCTTATAGAGTCAATAACGTCTCTAATCACCCATGTCTCGGCTGCCAATGTTGAATACACTTTTCGTTGAGTCGAAGAAAACTCATAAGCGAAATGTACCTTTATTTTATTTTCATTATTAAAAAAGAAAACATTAATCTTATTTCTATCCTAGCTATGTTTTGATTATTATAGTCTCTAGTGTATTTATTTTGGTCCTAGTGGATTCGATCCCTAAATACTACAGCGGTGTTATCTTACACTTGCGGTATTCATTTGGGATAAAACTTATATTACAACAAATGGAGTGTCCCAAGATTACCAATTCTTGACCTTGTTCAAGTTTTCCCTGGGAGACAAAGCTGCAAAATAGTTGAGACATTTGGAGCCGGGTTCCATAACCACATGGGCTCAATGCCAAGATCAATGTTTTCACCATTTCTACCCAAAGTCGACGACGACTCAGTTGAGGAACATGACCTCAACGTTCCAACAAACGGCAAACGAATCATTCTTTGAGACTTGGGATCGCTTTAGAGGCTACCTAAAAGCATTTCCTCACCATGGATACACCCCTGAGACTTTGCTACACATCTTCTACCAAGGAGTCTCCGAGAAGTTCTAGATGGCCCTTGATACTGCAAGTAAAGGGAACTTTGCTACCAACACCGTGCGAGAAGCCAATATCCTCATCGAGAATTTGGCCACGAGCAATATCAACCATTGTCTATAGTACGATAGATCAAAGAAAGTTGATGTTAAGAGTGTTGAGGCAAGCAAATACAAAGAGTTGAAAGAGAAAGTGAACTTGTTGCTAAAACTTTAGAAAACGGAGCTAAAGCGCGGGTTGAGGGTGTTGAACAAGATGGTGATACTGATGGGGTTTGTTACAAGGGAACCAAGGAAATTAAATACATTGGTGGGCGTGGTTTCGACAATTTTTGGAACCACCCAAATCTTTCGTACCGGAGTGCGAATTTAAAGAATCCTCAAGACTATGTTTACCCTTTTAAACCTCAAGGATTTCAGAAGGGAGATAGGTATGGTGTATACAACTTTCAGCCCAAGCCACAATACAACAACGGTCCAAACGGTTTTTCGGGAAATGCTCAAAACCGTCCAAAGAGCAAACTTGAGAGGATGATGCTTAAGCTTATGGAAAGTCATTAGAAAAGTGCTTAAATGATCAATGCTAAAGTGGATGGGATGTACATTTCTCTTAATGGGAAGATCAAAGTCGTAAGTACTTTGTACCTGTTTTGGAGAACCAAATCTCCTAAGTTGCTTCTGGAGCAATTGTACCTCTAGGAATGCTCCCAAAAAAGGCTGAAGGGAACCCAAAGAAGCAGGTTAATAATGTTGAAGTCAAATCTGAGGTTATTTCAGACTCGCCAACCGATCAGTGCAATCGATCAGTTTTCTAGGACCAGCATAACCGATAAGTTGGATTCCTACATTTGGAAAAAATGATTCAGCTTGATTCCAAGACTTCATGAGGTGTTCAGAAAGTTTAGAAAGCTCAGAAGCATCCACGAGTTTACAAACTTAAGGTACTTTTTCCTTGCTATGTTGATAAGGTGATTGCCAATGGAAAGATGGATAGGTTCAAGGAGGTGTTTGGTGAGATAACTAAAGGAATAATGTTTGATGAAGGTAGAGCAAACCTAGCAGATATAAAGGAGGTCTTTAAGTGTGTCATGATGGGTGAGGATGGTCTAGATAAGCTAATACAAAAGCTTATGTAAGAGAAAAAGGTCTTTGTTCGGCTTCCTAAGCTCAAGGATCTAGGAAATTCTTTGTCCCTTGCTCACTTCTTGGTATTGACTTTGAGAACTCCCTTTGTGACATGGGTTCTAGCGTGAACTTTATGTCACTCTATGTTATAGAGAACTTTGACGACCCTCTGTGCACCTTGAAGTTTGCCAACGCTTCAGTGACTACGCCTCAAGGATTCCTTCCTAGCGTCTGTGTACGAGACATTCATTGTTTGGTTCCGATAGATTCCCAAGTTGTTGAGAAGGCAGGAGGTTCTGACATACCCATTGATCTTGGGAAGGTCATTCCTTAACTCGCCAACCTACTCATCAGATGGCACCATGGTTCATTTCTCTGGATCTTGTAGTTAAAAGAACGAAAAGGGTGATTTTGGAATATAAGTATCAGAATTTCAATGAGCTGATGGAGAAACTACCTTTGGGATCAGGTTTCATTGACGTTTGGAAGGAGGCTGACTTCCGGAAATTATTGGATGAAAGCAACGAGACCTCCGAAGAGATTCAGATAATGATGGCAGCAGCGAACATGCCTCCCATGTAATTTTGCTTAAGGAAGATAGAAGTTCCTGGAAGATTGGTTGTTCCGGTACAATGGATACCATTTTCTTTGCGGTCTCTTTGTGTGATACTTGCTCTTCTTGCAACATCATGTTGGAACTTATCGCGAAGCATCTCGGATACACAAATCCCCCTCTGTCATAAATGAGAATGCACCTACCTTATGATTCCATTCGCTACCTCTTAGGAGAACTCCAAAATGTTATCGTTGGTAACAGACGACGTGAAATGGTTGTAGACTTTAAAATTGGATTCTTTTATTTTTGGATTTTTATATAAGGATGTGGATTATTTAGAACTTTTATGTTTGGATTCATATGTTTTGGTCTTAGAATGCCTTTGAATCAGGTGCTAAACGCAGAAAATAAGAATTAAAAGAAGCCAAACCGATCATTGCACTTGTTGCACTGATCGGTTCTGAAACCCTCACCAACCGATTGGTTGCACGCCATCACCGATCGGTTGGCGCCCATGTATGTTTTCAAAAAATGTTTCTATCCAGTCAATTTACTCGAACCTGAATTGGACTAAATCGGTAAATCCTAAAATCAATTTTATCTCCTTCTTCTTCCTCTCCACCATTCTTTTCAAAATATCAAACACTTCGAACCTCCATATCTCTTTCAATTCAAAATCGTTTTCAATGTTTTTTGGATGCTTTCCACTATAATTTTCAACCCCAATCAGTTTATCCTAGTCCTAGACCATATCTGTAGAGGTATGTGCTTCGGATATTTATTTTTAGGTCCAATTTTTGTGTGAAAACATGTAAGGTTTTGCTTTTTCAATTCCTTGCATGTTTAGCTTGATTATTGGGTGAGAAAGGATTCCTAGAAAGGTCTCGAACATATTAGATGGATAGATTTGGGGTTTTTTAAATTTTTGAATGAGAATTTTGAATTTTTGAATAATGGTGGATGGTGATTTTGAGTTTTTGAGCATTCATGATGCTTAAGGTGGTTGTAATTATGCATAATTTTAGAGGTGCATTACCCTACAAACCTTGAGGTGGCCTCAAGAATATGAATCAGCTTCTTCATTGGGGAGCATCATCACAAGCTTTCCATCCACCAGATCTGTGATATCTTTGGATTCCCGAAGCGTACAGAGGAACGTGCTGGCCACCATTGGTTCAGGCACTTATGTTACTAGGGCCTGGAAGCAGGTTTAGATTAGGAACCTTGTGCTGCGAATTGTTTCTAAGTTCATCAACAACACCATCTTTAGCAGGCACGAGGTTGGGACTCTTAGGACCTCTAGGTTGTGGATGATGAGGAGGAGGTTTTCAGACAACATATAGAGCCCAAATGATGAGGCGTATGGAGAGCGACATGAGGTTGATTTTGGAGCTCTCCTAGTAGATGAGCTTGTTAAAGTCTGGACCACTACGCAGTGACCACAACCTATTTACTGAGGGTCCCATGTCATGTCCAATCTTCTGGCGCTCAGATATGAGGTCCATCCACCAGTTCTAGAGAGACTGAGGCAGTACATTGATTGAGATCACCTTTATGCCACTTCCATTCTGATTCGAGGCACTTCAGTTTTGTAGTTTTATGTCTCCTTCTACTGCTCTTTGTGCACGTCCTACAAGACATGGTCAGGCATTCATTTTTGTCAGGCCTGAGCAGCTAGTCATAAGCGATCTCGAGCGTCTACTTTGTCTCAGGACTCACTTCTCAATTTCGATGAGACAGAGTTCTTTTATCAAGATCTTCCCCCCATCTGCTAGTGACCAAGCGAGGTTCAACATGTTCGGGACGGGCAGAGAAGAACAAGATGATGCTTTGTCTGCTTTTAGGAGTCTTTAGGAAGATCTGACCGTGTTACTTTTTTGCATTGAGAGAAGAGGATCCAATAGCTTCGGCTGGTGAGGGTGATGATGATTCTAAGGATATCTCACTCGTTTGTGCGATGAACTTCCTCCTCGACAAGTTACAATCTGCCAAGACCCCGACTTCAAAAACTACATCTAGCTCAAAAAGCTACAGATGTGGAGACTCTAGATTGGAGAGCACCATGCACCAGCAAGGTAAGGATTGCTCAGACGAGTGAGCTTCTGCAGCACCGACCAATCACTTTAGAGTTTCAGCGATGGGTTGTGCGTGTGTTAGAAAACTGATCGATTGAACATTTGCATTGATCGGTTGGAGCTTATTTCTGAAACTCCTTATCCTTTGTATTTGTTTCAGTTTTAGTCTTCTATTGTTATTTTGAAATTTCCACATACCCTTCTTCATTCTTTATATACCGGGTCGGTGTAGTTCAAGTCTAGGGGAGGGTACGGATGACTAACGTTTACTCATTTTGGTGAAAATTTTCAAAATTGTTTTAGAGTCATTTTCAGTAAATTAGGGGAATTTATGATCTTTTTTGGGACGACCTTCCAACGATCTATTCGAGAAGGTTTCAGAAGTGGAGCTAAAGTTTGGAACGACCATGTGCAGACACAATAATAAGGAAATTCCCTATCACTCTAAAACTTGAACGATTTGAACTCTTGGTAATCATGATATGGATTAGATATTCGGAGTTATGCCTTGTTTTGCCACTTTTTTGACCTCTGAGTTTTAAGGCTTATTTCTAGTCTACTACCACACATTGCACCCTAACTCTTCATTCATACCCCATACATTCTTTTGATCATCACTATTATGTGCATTCGTGTGCATAAACTACGGAGTATACAGACCGACATAGCTGACATTTCATTAAAATTAGGGATGTTAGACGTATGATTTTGAGATTTGTACGATTACGTCTTGTTGAGAAATTTTTGTATGAAGACAACCAGTTTCACCTCCCCTCACTTAAAATAAATTTATAAGAAAAATAAAAAGAAAGAAGTTAGGAGGAAAGGAGAAGCACAGGAATCGGAAAGTCAATGTTTTATTGAAAAATGCAACAAGGGAATTTTAGGACACTTTTGGATTTATATCGAGTTTTCAGATTGATTAAATGGTCCGAATGAAATGAATGCTATGTATGCATCAAATTGTATGTGTGTCACTGTAATTATGCATAATGATTCACATCCTAGATTATTTGAAAAACCATAAAAACATGATTCACCTTAAATGCTTCATTTGCCATGACCATGGCATGTTTGATATCCCCTTTGTAAGAGTGCATGCACTTTCTACCTGAATGTTAAAAGGTTAAGTTCATTGACTTCGAGAGTTCTCTCTGATATTGGATTTTAGAGTATGGGATATTACTAAGTTCATAATTAAGTACAGAAAGTAGGTTTTGCTATGACTTGGTTTTGATGTAGTTCGTGGAAGAAGACCCGTTATAAGTATTGTTCCCAAAGATTTGCTAGCTCTCGTTCATCAAACTGTTTCTCTGGATTCGAGTTTTTATTTTCTTTTTTTAGGGCAAGCAAAGATTCAAGTCTGGGAGAATGTGTTAACCCTTATATTTACTGAGTTTTAGAGTCTTGTTTATAGTTAATCTTGCGTGTTTTTACCGAGAACAAGATAGTTCTCGAGTCTTTTTGTGTTTTTGCAGGATTATGGGCTTGAAGGAAGAAATAGAGGGAATTGGACCTAAAATGGGTTTAAAGTGGATTCGAAGAGAAAATCTCATAAATGAGAACCGATTGCTACAATTTACAATGATCGGTTGGAAGATCTTGAAGAACCGATCGGTTGTGCTTTGCACCGATTGGTTGTGCTTTGCACCGATCAGTTGAGTGTTTCAGAAATTTTCTATTTCTCATTTCTAGGGCTTCTCTCTTGAGTACATTGTACTAGAACAAGCACAACCAAAGATGCCCATGGTACAACCAGGTATAATGACATGTTCTAGGACCAGAAGCCTGCGTGAGAAGTTTAACCTAACGGTGGAAAGGATTCTACACACCAACGAACCCAGACAAACGAGCCAAATTCCACTTACACGCTTAGCAGACCCAGCTATACTCGATAAGGACCAAGTGAAGGATACAGTCGGTTCCTCTTAACAGGTCTAGTTTACCTCTGAACAGGTCTAGGAGCTGAGAACACGCAAGGAAAAGAGGAGACCGCACCTATAGAGCCACATGGTACGAGTGAGATTCCAGACACACCTAACTTAGCCATTAGCGATCAAAGGGCGTATGAACAAGCACCCTTAAGGCTGAAGACTCAACTGAAGAACACGTGAAGGAAGCCCCAACCCAAAGCAGTGAAGAGCATCACCAAATCTGGCCACACTTACGCAAAAACCAGGTATGTTTTGTCCATACGTTTTGTGCAGGTAAGAGAACTGCGAGCAATCAAGAAGGACCACGTTTCGAGGTCACCTTAGTTATATCATGTATTTTCCTTTTATTTTTGGCGTATTAAGAACTTTCCTTTTATGGACCTAGGATAGACACCTTATAGTTTTATTTCGCAAGTCCTGTTGTTTTGAATCTTCGTCGTTTTCTTCTCAAGCTGCTGCTTGCAAGAACCCTAGCTTTTTCCTTATGAGAGTGATTCCACAAGTCACAAGTTTGATTTATCAAAGAGCTGTCATACTCTTTGTCGTGCCATCGACTTCCCCCATCACAAATCCCATCCAATGATCCCACTAGAGAGAGCAAAGGTCAGCTAGTCCGATCTCCATCCATCTGTTTTTAGAGAGGCTCGTCTGAGTCTTTTACCATCTCTTTTAGTATCTATAAAGGGTTCATCCCTACACTTTAATTATTTAGCTTTAGTGCGAAAAACACTTTAATAATTTTAAATATTCATTTAGAGTTTTATTTTTGTTTGTGTAGTTTATTTGCTATTCAATTATGAGTTTTTCATCTTCGTCTTGATTATTCTCTAGTATGCTTGAGTAATTCTCTGTTGGGTTTTGGGTTTATAAAAAGATGTTTGAGATGCGTATTTATGCATGTTATTATTTAGAATGATGTTTAAATTCTTCGCCTAGATTGTTTATAATGCTTATCTTAGGCGGGAGTCTAGATATGCCTTTATACGTTCCTCAACAACGAGAGTGGCAATGAAATTTTGGAGTCTAGTCAAGGTGAGTAAGGTACTTTTAGACAACGGGGGTTGCTAGAAGCCTTGTGAACTTATCGATCCTATATTTAATGCTTGCTATTAATCTTGATCATTACAAGAATTTTTTATGATTGTTTAGCTTAGTAGTTATCATTAAGAGATTAGGGTAGTTTACGTTTATGATTAAGTTAGAGAATGATTCTTAAGTCTTTCTCATAATCTTAGAGGATTCCCTATCACCCAACTTATCGTCCTAGATAAGTTTTGATTGCTATAATTTATAGTGTATTCTTTTTGTTCCTTGTAGATTAAATCCCTAAGTAACACAACGGTGTTTCGTACACTTACGGTATTTATTTGGAGTAAAACCTAGGCTCAACACCGAACATGATGCTAAAAATGCTCGACGTGATGTGGATCAACAACTTGCTTAAACTTGGATCTCAAGTTTGGAGATGCTCATATGCTACTTTCAAGACAATGATCATGCATTTTTAGCATTTGTCGCTACTCACCGCTTCAGCAACCGTACCAGCCACAGCAACAGCCAATTCACCCTTGTCAAACACTTCATCATCTCCATCATCCAGAAAACTTAAAATTAATAACTTCTTTGTGACTAGCTTTTATTATGTTCATGAACATTTTGGCCATCAACTTTTTAAATTCAGAATTTTATTTTAATTATAACATTTATTTTTTTAAAAAAAAAAAAACAGGTATAACATCTATGGTTGAAAATAAGTTGCTATAATGTCACATAGTTGTGACTATTTGCATTTACAAAAACTCCTTAGTTGTAGTATAATGGTTTCTGATTAATAACTCTTTTGTTAAAGTCCTAAAGTAGTCGCAAATATTTAAACACTTGATTACTCGAGTAATTAACCCGAAATTACCGCAAGGGCACGGTGAAGTGCGCAGTAGTATACTCGGGGTCGATCCACAAGGACCAATAGTACTCTATAAATTTATGAGATTCGTAAATAGGTAAAGCGTAGAAGTTTGGTTTTGGTTTTCTAAGTTGTAAATAAAAATGCAAAGAAATAAACGATGTAGATTATATGATAAAACGCATTGGTCGTACGGTAATTCAGAGAAGTAATGATTAACGAGATAAATGAAATAAGAAACCTAACAATTAAGCACTGTTCTTAAACATGAACACTAAGGTAGATTAATCCTCTTTCGAGGCATTAACCTCTAAACTTGACTATTCAATTTTACAAACTGTCGTTTGAGATCTCCTAGTCAAATTCGCATTATCAATCAAGTTCACTAAGTTCACAATACTTCCTAACATCAACTGTCGTTGGCTAAAAGTATATTGCTCAATTCACATCAATTCTAGCAACTAATCAACACTTTCATGCATAGATAAACCTAAGATCTAAAACAGGGTGATCAATCCCGTTCTAGCATTAAAACGCATGTGAATTGAAGAACCTAATATTTAGAGTCTCCTAGAGCAGTCAAATCATCAAATCATTAGATCTCCTACTAGAACCCTAAAACCCAATTAGGAGATCTACTCAGACATAACGAAAGAAATAGCAAAAATCAAAGAGGAAAACATAATAGAAATTGCAATAGATTAAGAAAATAGGGTTTAGAAATCTTCTCTAAGGATCAATCTCTAATCCGAGGAGTAACTTACAAGATCAAAAGTCTCTCAAGAAAAATAGAAAAAAACATAAAGAAAAGCGTAAAAAGAAGTGTGTCAAATAAAATTAGGTTTTCGGGTATTTAAACATTTTTGCCAAAAAATAAATAAAAGATAAGATAAGATTAGGTTGAATCGCACGATCCGATCGATCGATCCAGTTATGGATCGATCAATCCCTTGGTCCTTTCTTCATCCGGCAGCTTGGACCGATCGATCCTGGAATGGATCGATCGATCGATCGGTATCTCCTCTTCCATCCGACCACTTGGATCGATTGGTCCCTCTTGTTCACGCTCGCTTTGTCTCGCAATCGTCCCGAAAAACATGTAAAAAAGTCTTATTCTCGCGTAATGTCCCGTAATCTGCAAAACACTCAAGACTCGACCAAAAAGACACTACAAAGAAAAATGATTTAGAAAAGACGTTAAAATGTAAGATGAAAGACGTCAAAAACACAACATATCAACACTAATTTGTGACAGTGGTGTAACCCATCAACAATATTATTTGAGACTAAATTAAGGCTTATATTTATGATTTTTCATCTCATCCTAAACTCACTTGCTTCTACCATCTTAGTCTTTAATGCATCGTGAATCTACCACTCAAGAAGTAGTTCCGAATTGGTCTCGAGTATACGAGTGGCTATGTGTCACAACAGCGTTGCTAATTACGCGACATAGCTATTAAGTCTTTAGTATACGATGCCACCAATTAGTCTCAACTCTCAAATCAGTCGTTAATATACGATCTTATTTATCAGTCACATATGAAATGAAAGTTTGTGGCTATTTCGTGAGTACATCGGATAGTATTGGAGTAGTAAAAAATTACAATTTTGCGACCATATTAGGACGCTTTTGGTGGTCGCAAAGCCCATATTGTTTTGTAGTGACCTAAGGATTGAATTTGAAAGGTTTTCTACATCTTACACCTAAAAATTATTTCAAGTTACAATCATTAAAATTAGTTATATTTTAGACCTTTTTACGAGATTTTAGAAAAACAACTTTATGTTTAACTATGTGTAAAAAAAAGTATATATCACACTACTGTATCAAACGTACTTAGGTAAGATATCATACTCTTTATTTTCTTTTGATTATATTCTTGGGAATTAAATTGCAAGATTTGTTTCTTTTTTGTTTTTACGAAAAATTAAATACAGAAAATATATATCACACTAGTGTATCAAACGTCTTTATTTTCTTTTGATTAGAATCTAGAGAACTAAATTGCAAGATTTGTTTCCCTTTTTTAACAAAAATTAAATACCTTTTAGGTAAGCTGGTGTTATTATATATATATAAACCTATGTAGATACACCAAAAAACAAAAGAAAAATCATAGAACAAATGGGTATCAGCAACAAAATGTTAATCGCATTTGTTCTCACCATCCTCCTAGTCGTATCTTCAGTCCATTGCTCCGATAGAACCTCTGGTCGTAGCTAATTATATACCCTCACTTTTTTTTAAGTTCGCATATGTTTTTATCCTTTTTATGATTATGAATACTTATTTTTTTAATATATAGGTTTTGGTATAAAGCAAGACGTACTATACACAATGCTACGACTTTGCTGCGTGTAAAAACGGAAAAGCGGGGGCTGACGAATGCGAGAGGTTTTGTGGACTTAGAAGCATGTTATTATATGGTACATGTGATATTAAAACCGGCCAGTGCTGTTGTAAGTCTAAAACGAAATAATCTAATCAAATATATGTAACCGGTTGAAAGAATAAAATGACTAGTTTCATATAGTCTTGATCATCTATGAAAAAAAGGATCAAGAATGGAATACACAAACCATACCAAATTCAAATTAGCTTTGATTAAAATGAAGCGAGTATTTTGATAATCCTAACCAATCTGATAACGAATCGGACTACACTACTGTAACAAATATTCAAATATAAACAGATAATGGGGTCAAGACGTTTCCGTATTTTAGGAGCGCTGGTTTTGTTAAATTTGTATTAATTTGACGTCTCTTGTTTATTATCTTTTGTAAAGCCAATCGCCTAGGTAGAAGGAGTTTAGGTGAAGAGTGCTTTATTTTATTTTTTTGTCAACTGTGAAGAGAGCATTTATGAGTATGATTTTGTGCATAATTCTGCCAACACATGATACTTCAATTGTTTTTACCGCAACTTATATTTATTGGAACATTTTATTCTAAAATAAATTATATGAATCTCTTCAATAATATATAGACAAAATTAGAAAAAAGGATGTTTATTTTTCTAATTGTCCATCTATAACTTATCTAGTTAGGATTGGTGGAATAGGTTTTATAATAATCAAAAACTCATTATACCCTTAATTATAAATAAAAATGAAATAACAAAATTATAAATTTTAATCATATTTCATATTCTAAACCTCTAATTCATATAGAGTCTTTCATTAAAAAAATAAAAATAAAAATATATTATACAACCTATCAAAATAAAAATAAAAATTCTTAAAACCTATTTTTCTCTTTTTCCTTGCCGATGCCTTTTTAAATATTAATAATCAAAAATCTAAAAAAAAAAAGTTATCTAGAGTACAATTTTGGACAAAACATTTATATAAAACTCACTATTTTAAAATAAATACACTATATATTACAAAAAAAATATATCTTTAAATTTATGTTTTATATGTTACAAAATAAAGTTATAACTTATAATAGTTTAAATAGTGTTTAAAAGCCGGTTTATTAATATTGTAACGTTGGATACATTTAAAACCACTTTTTTACATTGATTTTAAAATATGACCCTACATATAGTTGCTTTATTTTTATTTTTTACATACATAATATATATTTGAGATATTTCATATACAAAATATTTTTTTTAATATTATATGTTTTTTGTAATATATAATGTATTTATTTAAAAAGGGTGTAGTAGTACATTCAAAATGTTAAAGAATATATTCGATTTTAGCATAAAATATTTACTTTCCTTATTTTGTAGATTCGGTTACTAGTTTTAAGGAAATCTAATTTTGTAGAATATTAAGTAAATTCGTAGAATACGTATTCTAAAACTTTAGAATACGTATTCTAAATTTCGTAGAACATAGAGAATCTGCAGAATACGAGTTTCCAAATTTTTGTAGAACATGTATTCTTAAAATTTTAGAACAAATATCTGTTCTAAAATTTTCAGAACATGTACAATGGTAAAATACGTATTCTATGTTGTAAACTTATTCAATAGATAAAATGTGTTTAGAATAAAATATATGGTAAATCAACCCATTGAAGAAAAGCTAATACACGGTCATCAAAAAAAAATGCCAGTCTCTCTTGAGAATGTGTCCTAAGTATTTCATGGTCTATGTGAAACCTTAGAAAACAAATACAGTGAGAATCATCTCAAATGTGTGTGAAAGAGAGTGGTAGCGATCCTCAGCGTTTGGTAGTTACAATGCCACTACAGGGAAGCATCATGAGAATGTTCGGACATTCACTAGAGACCATAATCCGGAAATTCATGAGGTGCTTGATGTCAAGGAAGCTTATAACAATAGATAACGTTTCAGCAGCATCATATGAATCTCACTCATGTTTATCCTATTTTCAGTTTGATAGACGATATTGGTCGTTGATATATCATGGTTTTTACCATTTTTAGTCCATGATATAGGTCTTGTTTTTTAGAGTCCTTCTAGTGTTTTTGTAGTCTTTTTGAGTCTTTTTAGGTTTTAGCATGTGTGGAGCTTAATTGGAGCTTTGGAGTTATTCTAAATCTTTTGGCGTACGTTGAATAGCTTTCATTTGGAAGGGTGTTTGAAGCCATTCTAAGCAGGTGCGATCAAAAAGTTATGCCAATTTTCGTGAAGACAGTCTAGCTGGCGAGTACAGAGTCTGGTTGACGCGACACCAACCCGTATCGATCGACACCGACTGCAGGAAAAGAAAAAACACGTGATTTTACAAGTTTGAAGATTCTGCAACTTGGCCAAAGATTCTATTATTCTACAATTAAGCCTAGACGTGTTTTAACATTATATTTAGCGTTTTTAGTCACTTTTAGAGAGGAACTTGATTTTATTCATGATTCGGGTTTTGAGAAAGGGAGAGAAGTCATAAACTCTGTTCCTGAGAGAGAAGATTTTGAACCATTGTTATTCTTTACTCTACTCTTTTATGCAATCTATTTTATTCATGATGTTTGCTTCATTCACCATGTCTGAATAGATTCCTTGTTAGGTTTAGGGTTATTCAAAGGTGTTGATGAATTGTTAGGTTGATCTAATTGATATGAGAAATTCAATAGAGTTCTTCATCTAGACTTTGGATTACTGCTTATTCTAGCTTCATGACCTAGAATCTGATCTTAGGTTGTTTGATTGGCACGAAAGTGTGATTGATTGCCTGAATATTCTTAGATGAGCAAAAGACCTATTCGCAAAGAAATTTGTTAGGATTTTGTGAACAATTGAACTGATTCAACAATGCTTGTTCTGAATTCATAGGATTTGCAACAAAATTTGGAATTCTAAGTTTAGACATAGATAATCTTCGCAGCGACGGTTGTCGTATTTTACATTTGTGTTCAAGTTCAAGAACAATGCTCAATATCCTCCTACAGTTCTATTCTATTTGATCTCAATTCTGATTTACCAGAGAATTCCCTAGGCTTAGCGTTTTTTTCTCCATTGAATTCACAACTTTTATATTCTGTTATTTATTTTCTGCATTACTATTGTTCGCTTAGCTTAATTCAAGTCTTAATTCTATTGAGTGAATTCATCGAGTCTTTGTTGTTTCGACCCCTAACATACAACAGTACTGCTTTAGTTACTTTTAGGTATTATATTTGAGCATAGATAAAATTTTGGCACCGTTGCCAGGGGACTCTAATTTGCATAGATTTAGCTTAGAATTTCGACTAAGTTAGTCAGTATACATCGATACCCAATTGGTGTCGTCGATACTTCGTCGTATTTTTTTTATATTGTTACTTACGTGGTTTGACTTTTGTGTTTTAGTGTATGCCTAATCGCGAAACAAGGAGAAACAAGAGCACGCAGCTTGTTAATCTTTCTAACGAGGAACTAGCACTTTTGGAATGCACAAAAAGGAGAACAAAGAAGCAAGCAGAGATGAACAATCCATGTGGTTTTGGTTTGTGATCGATCACCAGTGCATATTCTTTCATCGAGCGACACCACTACCTGTGTCTATGACACCAAATCTGGTATTGGTCGACACTCCTCTCAGACTGAGGCAAACGACCCAGATGAGCAGTGTGCGATCGACACCAGTCTGGTGTCGATCGACAACCCCCTGCAGACTGAGCCGAAAAATTCAAAAAACACCGAGGATTGTTAAGGACAGTGTCTACACCTAAAGTGCCATATCCTTAGCCGCCTAGACATGCTCAAAACCCCATCACTGCAGAGAAGTTGCTTGCTTTTGAGAAGATGGTTAGGAAGTTCCTAATAACATCTCATTTGAGAAGCGGTGGACAACTGGCCCTCTGCTTGGTTTACTTCCATATTAGCAAAAAAACTGAGGAAGATTAATGGCACTGCTTAATCAAGGCAAGAAGTACACCACCTCCAATGAAGCAGTGACTAAAAGGAAACCTAGGAAATATTTCCAGTTCAATTGCTCTATCTCTGGAGTTGAATTCAGGAGTCTCTCGTTGACTTCAGGTGTCTAGCGTCAATGTCATGTCAAGGTCAATTGCAGAGAGATTGGGAGCTGATACTCGATCTCCTAAAATGCTCTTACATTCAGCGAGCTCTTCCACCTCGCGCCCATACGGTACAATCCCTGATTTGCTCGTTAAAGTAGGAGATTGTCTGGTTCCTACTGATTTTTAGGTTGTTGGAAATGAGTGCAAGATCTAGTACCTTTTGATTCTTGGAAGACGCGTTTATGGCTATAGTTGGGTGAAATTATGACAGT
>SMJT01000023.1:0-15060 GCA_004349715.1 Crucihimalaya himalaica | reverse complement strand
CCAATTTTCATGTTTGATAGACGATATTGGTCGTTGATATATCATGGTTTTACCATTTAGTCATGATATAGGTCTTGTTTTTTAGAGTCCTTCTAGTGTTTTTGTAGTCTTTTGAGTCTTTTTAGGTTTTAGCATGTGTGGAGCTTAATTGGAGCTTTGAGTATTCTAAATCTTTTGCGTACGTTGAATAGCTTTCATTTGAGTGGTTTGAAGCCATTCTAACGTGCGATCAAAAAGTTATGCCAATTCGTTGAAGACAGTCTAGTCTGGCGAGTACAGAGTCCTGGTTCGACCGACACCAACCCGTATCGATCGACACCGACTGCAAGGAAAAGAAAACACGTGATTTTTACAATTTGAAGATTCTGCAACTTGGCCAGAAGATTCTATTATTTACAATTAAGCCAGAACGTGTTTTAACATTATATTTAGGTGTTTTAGTCACTTTTAGAGAAGACTTGATTTTATTCATGATTCGGGTTTTGAGAAAGGGAGAGAAGTCATAAACTCTGTTCCTGAGAGAGAAGATTTCGAACCATTGTTATTCTTTACTCTACTCTTTTATGCAATCTATTTTATTCATGATGTTTGCTTCATTCACCATGTCTGAATAGATTCCTGTTAGGTTTAGGGTTATTCAAAGTTGTTGATGAATTGTTAGGTATCTGAATTGATATGAGAAATTCAATAGAGTTCTTCATCTAGACTTTGTTACTATGCTTATTCTAGCTTCATGACCTAGAATCTGATCTTAGGTTGTTTATTGGCACGAAAGTGTGATTGATTGCCTGAACTAGTCTTAATGAGCAAAAGACCTATTCGCAAAGAAATTTGGTTAGGATTTTGAACAATTGAACCTGAATCAAACAATGCCTTGTTTGAATTCATAGGATTTGCAAAAATTTGGAATTCTAATTTAGACATAGATAATCTTCGCCAGCGACGTTGGTCGATTTACATTTGTTTTCAAGTTCAAGAACAATGCTCAATATCCTCCTGACATTCTATTTGATATCTTAATCTCCTGATTTACCAGAGAATTCTCCCTAGGCTTAGCGTTTTTTTCTCCATTGATATTCACAACTTTTATATTCTGTTATTTATTTTCTGCATTACTCTATGTTCGCTTAGCTTAATTCAAGTCTTAATTCTATTGAGTGAATTCATCGAGTCTTTGTTGTTCGACCCCTAACATACAACAGTACTGCTTTGACTTTTTAGGTATTATTATATTGAGCATTAAAATTTTGGCACCGTGCCGGGACTCTTAAATTTAAATTAGCTTAGAATTTCACGAAGTTAGTCAGTATCAATCGATACCCAATTGTGATTGTCGTATACTTCGTCGGTCATATATATTTTTTACTACGTGGTTTGACTTTTGTGTTATTAGTGTATGCCTAATTCGCGAAACTAAGGAGAAACAATGAGCACGCAGCTTGTTAATCTTTCTAACGAGGAACTAGCACTTTTGGAATGACAAAAAGGAGAACAAAGAAAGCAAGCAGAGATGAACAATCCATGGTTTTGGTTTTGATCGATCACCAGTGCAGTATTACTTTCATCGAGCGACACCACTACCTGTGTCTATCGACACCAAATCTGGTATTGGTCGACACTTCCTCTCAGACTGAGGCAAAACGACCCAGCCAATATGAGCATGTCGATCGACACCAGTCTTGGTGTCGATCGACCAACCCCCTGCAGACTGAGCAAAAAATTCAAAAAACACCGAGGATTGTTAAAACGTGTCTACAGCCTAAAGTGCCATATCCTTAGCACGCTAGAAAAGCCCCACATGCAGAGAAGTTGCTTGCTTTTGAGAAGATGGTTAGAAAGTCCTAATGTTCTAAACATCTCATTTGAAGAAGCTGAAAACTGCCCTCTGCTTGGTTACTTCCAATATTGCAAAAAAACTGAAAAGAGATTAAGGCACTCTTAATCAAGGCAAGAAGTACACCACCTCCAATGAAGCAGTTGACTAAAAAGGAAAGACCTAGGAAATTTCCAGTTCAATGCTCTATCTCTGGAGGTTGAATTCACAGGAGTCTCTCGTTGACTGAGGGTCAAGCGTCAATGTCCATGTCAAGGTCAATTGCAGAGAGATTGGGAGCTGATACTCGATCTCCTAAAATCCTCTTACATTCCGAGCTCTTCCACCTCGCGCCCATACGGTACAATCTCCTGATTTGCTCTTAAAGTAGAGATTGTCTGGTTCCTACTGATTTTTAGTGTGGTGGAAATGAGTGCAAGATCTAGTACACCTTTTGATTCTTGGAAGACCCGTTTATGGCTATAGTTGGTGAAATTATGGACCACCCAGTACGAACATCTGTTCTCCTAATGAAAATAGTATACTATCAAAGCAATTCCTGACTAGAGGAGCTCCACACGAAATGGTCTCCTTTGGCATCACTGTTGTCACAGGAAGAGACATTCGGTTATTATCTGTGAAAGCCTTATATGATAACCAATTTGTCATAAGATGTTTTAGACTGACCCTTCTATCATCTCACCAAGAAATACATCAAAACCACTACGGACAAAGACAATGCAGAAACAAAGAGTCAGTATTACCCCTGTATACCCCGCAGAAGTGATAGATACATTGAATATAAGGAAGCAACGAACTCGAAACCATTATCTAAGTTAACTTATCCTCCCTTTAGAGCTAAAGAGAAAGAAGGATTTGTGGTGGTATGTTATGAGCAGAACTCTGACGCTGGAGATGTTGTTGTGGACTTATTCGGGTATTGTCTCAATCCTATCCTGACTGATATTAAACAACGCAGTGGTAGCAGCCACTAGTAAGTCTGTATATATAATTCTCTTTTAGATTTCTCTTATTTTTGTGTTTGGTTTTGTGTCTTGTGTTGCATTGAATCAGCAACTAAGGAGAACAGAATGAAAAGGAGTCACACTTGCGTTACCCTAAATCTTCTTGTGACAATTCGATCCACGATACTAGTTGTGTTCAATTCGACACCATCACCATCTCGTGAACTCTTCGATTTCCCCAATTCACACAGTTCTTTGTTTCTTTAAATTTTCCAACTCATAGACTAGATTAACACTGAGACAATTGTTTTAACTTTCTTGTTTAATGTCATTACGCTGGGGGAGTAGTCGCTGACACATGTTGCTCTTTTCTAATAAAGTCAAAAATTATATGAAGTATTTGTTATTGAGTTCAAAAACCGTTGTGAGAATGAGTTTCTAATCATTTTCTCCTCTTCTTATGCCGTTTGAAATCAAGTTTAGGATCACTAATAATCCCAGCAACGAGGTTGACTAGAAAAAAAAAAATCAAATGAAAAAAAAAAAAACAAAGACTATCAGTAAAGAAGACACCCATCTCCCAGCAAGTCCTTCCAAAGCCTGAGCCAAAATTAGTTGCATTTCATGTGTTTAGTGTTATAGAGCTGATTCATTCATTCTATCTGACAAAGGCAACCCATGTTTTGAAAATAATTGCTATGCCTCTCCCCTCGACTTACGTTGGTAAATAAGATGCATCAAAAGATGAATTATTTCCGCCTGAATAGAGGTAGGAAAAAATTTTCCAGTGACCATTATTCTACTTTGATAAGACATGATCACAACAAAAAGTGAAGGAGGTAGAGCATTCTCGGGACCCCATTATTCATCTAAAGTCTTTGATACATTGAGAAGGAGAACCGAATTTGGTGCAT
Source organism: Crucihimalaya himalaica (assembly GCA_004349715.1). Taxonomy (NCBI): domain Eukaryota; kingdom Viridiplantae; phylum Streptophyta; class Magnoliopsida; order Brassicales; family Brassicaceae; genus Crucihimalaya; species Crucihimalaya himalaica. The sequence continues at coordinate 11,368 of SMJT01000023.1, read as the reverse complement.
AACACATAACACCATCAATACTCACGTCTCAAACCTTGATTTGTATATGCGAAGATAAAAAAAATAAAGAGAACATAAAAAGAGATAAGTCTGGGAGAGAGAAAAACAATACCAAAAGTGTGTAATTTGGGTAGTTTTTTTGTCATGATATCGTATGAGGAAGAGTCTAGAAGGTTCTTGAACATTGGCTGCAGTGATGAAACTGGCGATGAGGGTTTGGTTGGATGATGCTGTGAGATAATGTGTGGAGTCTGGGAAGCTGCGAATGTCTACAGAGAAGTACATGGTGGTTAGATTTGGAACTGGTTAGGTGATATATGGAGAAGCTTGGGAAAAGGGTCATTGCAATGTTTCAAGAACAGGTGAGTCTCCGTGTTTTCAAACCTCTTCCTCTGGTTTGGTTTTGTGTTTGCTTGAGGGCAAGCAAAAGCTATGTCTGGGGGCGTGATATATCATGGTTTTTACCCATTTTTAGCCATGATTTAGGTCTTTTTTTTAGAGTCTTTATAGTGTTTTTGTAGTCTTTTTGACTCTTTTAAGGTTTTAGCACATGTGGAGCTGAGCTTTTGGCGTATTTTGGAGCTTTTTGGCGTCCGTTGAATGATTTCCCACCGTTGGATTGAGCTCAAATTTGGATACAAGATAGTTCAATGGATTAGCTTTCATTTGGAAGTGGTTTGAGGCCATTCTAACAGTGCGATCAAAAGTTATGCCAGTTTTCGTGAAGACAAAACAGTTTGGCGAGCACAGAGTCCTGGTGTCGACCGACACCAACCCAGTATCGATCGACACCGACTGCAGGAAAAGAAAACACGTGATTTTACAAGTTTGAAGATTCTGCAACTTGGCCCACAAGATTCTATTATTTACAATTAAGCCCAGAACGTGTTTTAACATTATATTTAGAGTTTTTAGCCACTTTTAGAGAGGAGACTTGATTTTATTCATGATTCGGGTTTTGAGAAAGGGAGAGAAGTCAGAAACTCTATTCCTGAGAGAGAAGATTTTGAACCCTTGTTACTCTTTACTCTACTCTTTTATGCAATTTATTTTATTCATGATGTTTGCTTCATTCACCATGTTTGAGTAGATTCTTTGTTAGGTTTAGGGTTATTCAAAGGTGTTTGATGAATTGTTAGGTTGATCTGAATTGATAGGAGAAATTCAATAGAGTTCTTCATCTAGACTTGTGATTACTGCTTATTCTAGCTTCATAACCTAGAATCTGATCTTAGGTTGTTTGATTGGCACGAAAGTGTGATTGATTGCCTGAATTAGTCTTAGATGAGCAAAAGACCTATTCGCAAATAAATTTTGTTTAGGATTTTGTGAACAATTGAACCTGATCATTAATGCTTGTTTGAATTCATATGATTTGCAAAGAAATTTGGAATTCTAGGTTTAGACATAGATAATCCGCACCGTCCTGTTGCACCGATCGGTTTGTGCTTCATTTTCAAAACCCTTATCCTATGTATTTTTCTTTTTCTAGGATTTCTTTTTTCTTGAAACTTTTCACCCACCTTCTCTCATTCTATTTTATATCAGGACGGTGTAATTCAAGTTCGGAGGAGGATACGGATGTACCATTTATTTGATATATTTGGTAAAAAAATTTATAATTTTAATCGAGTCATTTTCAATAATTTTAGAAGATTTTGTGCTTTTATAGGAATTGACATTGGGATGACTTTCCAACAACTTACTAAAGATTATGTCAGAAGCAGAGCAGAGGTTTGGAACGACCCTGAGCATACACAATATCCAGGAAAGTCCCTATCTCTTTGAAACTTAAATGATTTGAACTTAGCCTTATCTAGTGGAGAATTGAACATGTATTTAGTATATCTCACTTAGGAGCTTGGTATATCCCATGACTCGTTCTCATACATAACTCCAAGACTCATGACTTGATAACTTATTGACTAAAGACTTCACTCTTATAAACTCGGATTGAATTATTCTTGCTTTGACCACTTCAAATCCCAACATGATGGAGACCATCTAAGGATAAGGGTTTTTAGTATACATGTTAACATCATGACATTAGTTACATAATATCTCGATTTAAAAAGGAATGGTCAACCATGATTGACCCAAGATATGTTCAGGAATAGACGGTTATTGAATTTTTGATTCAAGAAGGGATGTGAACATATGGGAAGAGGCCATATTTTCAAATCATTGATTCGTGAGGTGGTAAAAAGGGAAATAAATATTATGGAATGTGATAACTTCACATTTTACCACTTTATCATGGTTGTTAATATTCATTTTATTAGTATTTTCTTTCTGTTTTGTTGCATTTAGTGTCTACCTAAGTCTTTTTGCATTTTTAAAGTTGTTAGTATCTTTTTGTGCATTTGGGTGTGGGTTTTGTGATTTTTGAATCATTTCAGGTTGTAATAATGGAGGACACACATTAAGATGCAAAGAAGAAAAATAATGATGCAAAACAAGTCCAAAGTGACTCAAAGATCGACTTGTACTAATGTATTCCATTGGGATTTAGCTTCAGAGCTCTTCATAAGAGTTATTGAAAATTGAGTTAGCTTTTTAATGGCTGTAATTTCATATCAATTCAAGGTACAGTGCAAAAGTTATTTCCTATTTAGTGGAGGCGTCTCAATCTGACGCGGAAAAGAATCTAATTCAAAAACTTATCTTGAAGACCAGAGATTATAGCAGCCAACTCTTGAGGGTAACTGCTGTCCGATAAAGTCTTTTATCAACCCAAATTGACCGGGTCAATTTCTGGTTTGTTCCGGGTTGATCTGGTTCGAACCCATTTAGTATTAAAGCAATTTTTACACATTTCTAAGCCTAACTTTCTCTTCTCTAGAGTTGGGTATAGATCCAAAATCTCCTCTTAATATTTTGGATTGATTTTCATCATTTCATGCCACTTTAGTGAAAGATTCTTCATCTCTATCTTCAACTTTATGTTTGTGCATTTTTACTTTGTCTTTCATCATGTTTAGTAGGTAATCTTTTGTTGGATCATGGGCTATGCTAGATTAGGATGATTTGATTGTTAAATGATGATGATTTGGGTTGATTATTATTAGATTCTTCATTTAGGGATATCTTAATGCTAGTTTTGACTTCATCCCTCAAAATTTAGAACTTAAGCATTTCTCACCCCGAAGGTGTTTGATGAAATGTTTGAACCAAACTTTTTATGAGCTTTACATTTCTTGCCAACGTGAGTTGATGATTAGGTTTTTAGTGAAGCATTTCTCACTCATAAGGTGTTTGATGAAATGCTTTAACCAAACTTTTTATGAGCTTTATATTTCTAGCCAACGTGAGTTGATGATTAGGTTTTTAGTGAAGCATTTCTCACCCAGAAGGTATTTGATGAAATGCTTGAACCAAACTTTTTATGAGCTTTATAGGTGTTTAGTGAACTAATTGGACTTGTTCTTAATGCTCATTGATCATTTGATTGCGAACGAAGTTTATGACAATTAGGTGATTAGTGAATTGATTAGTGTCACGGGAGTGGATTAGTCATATTTGTGAGTTCCATGTTCTAGGATGGTGCTTAATTCAATCTCTTGAATTATTATTTGCTTTTTGATTCATTCTCATTATAGTTAAACCCATGGTCCAATGATTTCTCTTTATTTTACTTCTTGCAATTCTTACATTTTAATTAAAACAAAAACCCAAAAACTTATTGCTCTAGCGTAGATTGAATCTCGCATCTCTAGTGTTGTAATCTTTATTGATCGTGGGATGAGCATCTAAATTACTACAACGTTACACTTGCACTTGGGTGATTTAGAGTTATAAATTTTAAAACTTGTGCGTTGAAACCAAAATATTTCTCCATCAAGTTTTTGGTGTCGTTGCTAGGGAATAAACGATTGCCATTAGAGTTAGAATTCATATTGAGACTAGAGTTTTTTTTTCTTTATTTTGTTACTAAATTTTTTTCTTTTTAGCTTGATCATTGATCTTTTAGTTACATGAAACCCATAGACCTTTGTTCTTCAATCCTTGTGAGTGATGAGAAGAACCAAAAAGAAGAAAACGAGGCCGCTTTGGAGGAGATTGTTAGACTTCTTTATGGTGGCCAAATTGTTGAGAATGATGGAATGTTGAATGAAAACGTCATGGAAGAAGGCATTGAGGAGATCAAACCTAAGGTAGATTTCATTTTTTCTCTAGACCTTCTTTTTTCTTTTGAACATCCAGTAATCATGAACACTTTGATGCATCATACTACTTCAATAGTAAATTTTCTTGAAAAGTGTTCATTGGGTCAACAAGAGTAAATATATGGCTCATAGCATACTTTTTTTGCTTGCCCATGTTGAAGGAGGACAATTGGTCCTCTTTCCCAAAGTTTTGACACTAATGATTAACAAATCACTTTATTTTGTTTCCTCTTTGTAAATATTTTTTTTTATCCTTAGTCTTTGTTTTGAGTATTTTTTATGTGGTTGCATTGCATTTGCATTCGCGTTTGGGAACAATGATATAATTTCCTTGTAAAGAAGCATGTTACTTTTGAATGCAATGCTTTTGTTAATCATATTATAATGCATGAACCGCCTTGAAAATTTGGAAATTCCATTCTTTAATCTCTTGAATTGAGGGTTCATTTTCTTGGTTGATGCATGCTTCGAATATGAACCTTAAATGAACTTAATTTTCTCGCTTAGGGGCTTGAAATGCATTCTCATGGTTCACACTCAGTTTTTCTTAACCATTTCACCACTCTTTGCTAACTCGAGTGGCCATTTTTCATCTTAGTAAATGGTTCCACTACCCTTAAACCAAGCATTTCTTTTCATCCTATATTGATTTATTGAGTGAGGCCTCTTTCTTGATAATGTTATTCATGTGCAAAAACTTGAGAGTATCGGGAACGATAAGGTCTAATTATTGCTATGGCTAGTTCTTTAGCTTTGATAGCTAGCTTTTAGGTTGGGAATATTTTAGAACTAGGTGGTTAGACTCAAGGCTTTATTTGGGTTATTGGTGTGGATTTGAGATTGATTTAGGTTAGTGGAATGGAAGGAGAGAAAAAGAAAAAGATGAGATGGTTGAGAAGAAAAGAAAGAAAAAGGTTTGGAATCAAAAATAAAACATTCTCTTAGGAAAGGATCAAGGATAGAAAAAGAAAAGTCATGACTCTAAGTATATAAGAAGAAAAATATGTCTTGTAGCATCCTTAAAGAAAAAAGAGGAAAGTTGTTAGTATCAAAGAAAAAGCAAGAGTAGAGAAAATAGTCTAAGTAAAAAGAAAAGAAAAGATCTCCTAAGAGTTTATGAATGTTTAAGGAATTGCGGTTGGTGTGGTTGTTTTTAAAAGTGAACATTTGGGTATAAAAGAGTTTGTTTGGTGAAAATGGAAGGAAAAGAGAAAGAGAAGCGGTTTTGGGTAGACATTGGTGTTTGTCTTGATAAGATTGGGTAGAACAATGAGAGTTAGAACTTGTATGCATAAGTTGTTCCCATTCTTAGATAGATTTTGCATAATATTTAACATTCCGTTTTGTTTGAGAGTCACCCACTAAATTTTTTATAACCACCATACATAAAAGCTTTTAAGACCAAACCAATTGAGAATGATTGATATTCCCTAAGTGAGACCACATTGGAAAATTTTAACGAATGTTAAAGAGTTGGATGATATGAATGCTTCAAGATGCTAAGAATTAGACTCTAAAGTAGAATATCGAGTAGTGATGAGTATGGAGAAGTTCGTTAGAATATGGGTGATTCATGCATAATCCAACTTTTATCTAAGGACATTGAATTCAAATGTTTTATCTGCTTTCTTTTATATATGAGTTCTCACCTTTAAACCTCTTCTCTTGAAAACTCTTTTGATTGTTTGCTTGAGGACAAGCAAAAGGCAAGTATGGGGGAGTTGATAACTTCACATTTTATCATTTTATCATGGTTGTTAATATCCATTTTATTGTGTTTCATTAGTATTTTCTTTGTGTTTTGTTGCATTTAGTGTCCAACTAAGTCTTTTTACATTTTAGAAGTTTTTAGTGTCTTTTTGTGCATTTGGATGTGTGTTTTGTTTCTTTTGAATCATTTCACATTGTAATAACGGAGGAAACACATTAACATGCAAAGAAGAAAAATGATGATGCATAACAAGTCTGAACTAACTCAAAGATCGACGATGAAGGTCTTCCACTGGGATTAAGCTTCAGAGCTCTTCACAAGAGTTATTGGTTGAGTTAAACTTTCAAATGGCGGTGTAATTTCATGTCAATCCAAGGTACAATGAAAAAGTTATGGCCTATTTAGTGGAGACATATCAATCTAACGCGAAAAAGAAGCTAATTCAAAAACTTCTCTTGAAGACAAGAGATTATAGCGGCCAACTATACCGGGTAACTACTGCCCGATACAGACCTTCATCAACCCATATTGACCAGGTCAATTTCTGGTTTGCCCGGGTTGACCCGGTTCGAACCCATTTAGTATTTAAGCAATGTTTACACATTTCTAAGCCTATGTTTCTCTTCTCTATAGTTGGATTTAGATCCAAACTCTCCTCTTGATATTTTGGATTGATTTTCATTAATTCATGCCACTTTAGAGAAAGATTCTTCATCTCTATCTTCAACTTTATGTTTGTACACTTTTATTTTGCCTTTCATAATGTTTAGTAGGTAATCTTTTGTTGGATCATGGGTTATACTAGATTAGGATGATTTGATGGTTAGATGATGATGATTTAGGTTGATTATTATTAGATTTTTTATTTAGGTTGATCTTAATGCTAGTTTTGACTTGATCACTCAAAATTTAGAACTTAAGCATTTCTCACCGGAAGGTGTTTGATGAAATGTTTGAACCAAATATTTTAGGAGGTTTACATTCCTAGCTAATGGGAGTTGATGATTATGGGTTTAATGAACTAATGTTAATTTGTGATTCTGAGTATTTGTTTCAGATGAGTATGTATCTAAATTTTAGACTTATTTTTAATGCTCATTGATCATTTTATTGCGAACAGAAGTTTATGACAATTAGGTAATAAGTGAAGTGATTAGTACCACGAAAGTGGATTAGTTATATTTGTGACTTCCATGTTCTAGGATGGTGCTTAATTCAATCTCTTGAATTATTCTTTTCTTTTTGATTCATTCTCATTATAGTTAAACTCATCGTCCAATGCTTTCTCTTGATTTTACTTCTTGAATTTCTTACATTTTAATCAAAACAAAAACCTAAACCTTATTGCTCTAGCTTAATTTGAATCTCGCATCTCTAATATTGTAATCTTTATTCTCGTGAGATCGACATCTAAATTACTACAATGTTTGCACTTGCACTTGAGTAATTTATAGATAAATTTTAAAACTTCTGTTTTGAAACCGAAATATTTGTCCATCAGTATGCATTTAGATTACGTTGTTTTATATTGGATTTAAATTTTTAATGAATTTAACTAAATAAAAGGAAAAGAGATATGTAATATTTACCCTTTTTTAGTTGACGTGATTTTGGGTAATTGGAAAACACCAATTTATGGAGAGGGGCAAGAGAGATTTTTAATGGGAGCAATTAAATTAATTCATTAAAACTCTTTAAAGAAATCAAAAATTTAGGGGTGGCCAATAAAATGTTCCAATAAATATAAGTTGTTGTAAAAACGATTGAACAATCATGTGTTGGCAAAATTATGCACAAAATCATACTCATAAATACTCTCTTCACCTTAACTCCTTCTACCTAGGCGATTGACTTTACAAAAGGAAAAAAAAAAAAACACTCTCTTCACCTTACGTCTTGACCCCATTATCTGTTTATATTTGAACATTTGTTTTGGTGTAGAACATTTGTTATCAGATTGGTTAGAATGACAAAAATACTCGCTTCATTTTAATCAAGCTAATTTTATTATGGTATGGTTTGTGTATTCCACTCTGGATCCTTTTTTTTTATAGATGGTCAAAACTATATGAAACTAGTCATTTTATTTTTCAACCGGATACATATATTTGATTAGAATATATCGTTTTAGATTTACAACAGCATTGGCCGGTTTTAAGATCACATGTACCATATAATAACATGCTTTTAAGTACACAAAACCTCTCGCATGCGTCATCGCCCGCTTTTCCGTTTTTACACGCAGCGAAGTCGTAGCATTTTGTATACTCTTGCTTTATACCAAAACCTATATATTAAACAATCGACAATATTCATAATCATAAAAAGGATAAAAGCATATGCATACTTAAAAATAAGTGAGGGGTACAGAATAAGCTAATACCAGAGGTCCTATCGGAGCAATGGACAGAAGATACGACTAAGAGGACAGCGAGAACAAATGCGATTAACATTTTCTTGCCGATAGCCATTTTTCCTATGATTTTTTTTTTTTTTTTTGGATTTTGGATTTTTCTTTCGATGTACTACATATGTTTACAAATATATATATAATAACTCCAACATACCTAAAAGGTATTTTGTTTTTGTAAAAAAATGGGAAACAAATCTTGCAATTTGATTCTCTAGATTATATTCAAAAGAAAATAAAGACGTTTGATACACTAGTGTGATATATAATTTTTTGTATTTCTTTTTTGTTAAAACATTAGGAAACAAATCTTGCAATTTTATTCCCAAGATTATAATCAAAAGAAAATAAAGAGAATGATTTTCTTACCTAAGTACGTTAGATACACTAGTGTGATATATATTTTTTTTTGTACACATAGTTAAACATAAAGTTGTTTTTCCAAAATCATAAAAAGGTGGCTAAATCTCTCCTTCTCGAAGCCCGGCTGCGGAATTTGCCTTTTTTTAAAAAAAAAGAAAAAAAAAGAAAAAACACTAACTAATTTCAATGGTTACAACTTGAAATATTTATAAGGATAAGATGTAAAATACCTTTTAAATTCAATTCTTAGTTCACTACAAAACTACATGCGCTTTGCGACCACCAAAAGCGTCTTTATATGGTCGCAAAATTGCAGTTTTTGACTACTCCAATACTACTCGAAGTAGTCACAAATTTGCAATTGATATGTGACTGATAAATAAGGTCCTATATAAGCGAGTGATTTGAGACTAATTGGTTTGCGTCATATATTAAAGACTAAATAGAGAAGTTGCGTAATTAACAACGTTGTTGTGACATATAGCCAGTCGTATACTTGAGACTAATTCGGGAATACTTGAGACGTAGATTCACGATGTATTAAAAACATGATGGTAGAATTAAATGAGTTTGGGATGAGATGAAAAATCATATATATAAGTCTTAATTTAGTCCCAAATAATATCGTTGATAAGTTGCACTATTGTCGCAAATTAATTTTTAAATTTTGCGACTACGTCGGGACTTTAGGATTGCAAATTAGCAACCGTTATGTTACAACTAAGGAGTTTTTGTAAATGCAAGTTTTCGTAAATATGTGACATTATAGCACCTTATTTGCAATCATAGATGTAATATCAGTTTTTTTTAAATTAGAAACCTATAATTAAAATAAAATGCTGAATTTAAAGTTTTGATGGCTAAAATGTTGCTGATAAAACTAGCCAAACTTTAAACCAAATGATCCCAAACATGTTCATGAACATAATAAAAGCTAGTTACAAAGAAGTTATTAAGTTTAAGCTTTTAGGATGATGGAGAGGATGATGAAGTTTGCGGTGGCTGGTACAGTTTCTAGCGCGGTGGCTGGTTTTGTTGACGGTAGTTGAGTTGCGACAAACCCTACAAATGTAGGATCGTTGTCTTTCAAGTAGGGGATGATCATCTCCAACCTTGAAATCCAAATTAAGCAAGTGACTGATCAACATCAGGTCGAGCATTTTAGCATTGTGTTTGACAATCTTGTGACTAAGTTTTATACTTAACAATTCCAAACTTAACCTTTATAGAGTCAAACCTCTCAAAAACAAAAACCTCTCAGTTGGACTTCTTGGCTAGTTGTTCGATTTAACGCGTTCCACATGGATGCAGTGGTAAAATAATACACCCCTTTACTTAAGCGACCTAAAAACACACTTAAGGGGTAAAAGTTGGGCTCTGTATTGCAATTAGTTCTAAGCTCGGACATATTTATGTAATCCGAGCTCCGTACTCGTACGTCTATTCTGAACTTAGCCAGCGACCACAGGATAAGTTGGGCCAGTTCTCGCACCTATTTTGACATGCTGGGATCCGTCTCAACATAGTACAAAGGAAAGACTCTTTGAAATTTAATGCACATGATTTTCCGAATGTAAGCTGGGAGCTAGAAGTCCTACACTTTACAATCTTTTTGGTAAGATAAACTTTGAGCCAGAAATAGAACTAGAAGACAGCTTACATGGGCTTAATTAGTACGAAAAGCAACTTACTAAAAGCGTTTAGTAAATTAGTACGAATATCAAAACTAAAGAAAGCATTCACAATTTATCGATATCGGATTGGCAAAGCTATGAAACAAGTTTCAACCAAACTAAATGGTTCGAGGAGGAAAAAACAATTAAACCAAGCAATGAGCCGAACTAGAGTTCCTCTATCCCAAAGGAAAAGGAAAGAAACCAAATTAGAATTCAGAAGAAGTAGAACACGCAGAGAGATGACGAACGAAATAATAGAAATATTAACAATTTCGGGTCAAAGTGCCCTGACTAAATTCAAGTTGGAACAAAAATCGGACATACGGAAGGAATAATATCCACCTCCAAAATAGAGAACATAACAAAATATTAAAAAGAGGGCATATGTCGATCTAACTACGATCATCAGAGCCTCTCCTGAAGTGGGCAACGTGAACGCCGAGACTCAAAGGCATGGGCCATACATTCTGGAATCGAACCGCTCCCAATCCAGTGGATCCGTTTCCAGGGCCCTGCCCATATGTTCTGCATCGTCAAGAAGACTAACCGATTCTTGTCTCTTTAACTTCAGCTTTGAGAACTCGACCTCGCGTTCGCATATCTCGCAATTTATCCAAATGTGATGGTATCAGAAATCATGCTAATAGACTCGATACTACTTCCCGATCTGACAATAAAAACGTACAAGCAAACAAATATTAGCCTAATAAACACCCTACTTAAGAAAAGAGGACTGAACACCTTACCTTCTTGACAAACACATCTGCTTTAGGATACAGAATGGGCTGAAGGCGAAAGTCTTTAATCTTTGATGGAACAAAATCCCTGTTAAGAGTCACCCCGAAATAGTGATCCACCGCAACCGCTAGAGCCGCCTTAAGGCAAGCTGAAACACTCTAACCCAAAAAAATCTTTATCGGATTAACTCTCGGACATAAATGTCTGGGAAGATGTTTACACGGAGTTACAAGCTTTTCCTATTACTTAAAAATCCACATACATTATACAATCAACGCAACAACATAAGAGTAATAATAGACTA
>SMJT01000229.1:0-24683 GCA_004349715.1 Crucihimalaya himalaica | reverse complement strand
AAAAGAACCTGAAAGACTCTAAAACTAGAGAAAAGACTCGATAAAAAAGACTTATATCATGGCTAAAAACGGGTAAAAACCATGATATATCAGAGTTGCACATCGATGTTTTTGGTATTTAACCAATATGCACAGCGAAATATTTTTAACGGATTTGTACATATCTTTATGTGTATTTTGAATAATGTTAATGAGCATTTACAAATTCTCAAAACGTACATACTCAAGCCACACGTTATGACTTATGAGTTTAACTCCAAAACAATGCTATACATAAAACACAAATTAATCCAGAAACTCACAAATATGACCCCTTATCCAACCGTTGAAGAGGCGTCCGTAGCTTTAGGACGAAATCTGACTAAGCTCGAGACGGTTTGGTTCGATTATTCAGCCACCAAATCCAATTTCCAAGTATATTGCTACACCCTTTTGCTTCTCTTTCTCGTCTTTCCCTCGCTCCTCACCCTCTTGTGTTTGTGGAATTAACCAGCTGGTTTGATCAGTATAAGATTCAGCCGAAGGTTAAGTATTCGTTGTCAGATAGATTTCGATGTTATAAACAAGTCATGAAGTTGTTCCTTCTCGTTGTCGGCACATCGCAAATCGTTCCTTATCCTTCCATTCAGGTTACTAATTTTATATTTCATTTATATATTAAAACAAAAAACCTAATATATTATTATATATATATATATATATATACATGTCTATGTGTATAATATTCCCTTTTTAGTGTTAGTTTTACATTTTTTCATGTGTGAATGACAGTTAAAAAAAAAGCTGGTTTTTTTGGATATTTAACATAAGTAATAAATTCGGAGAGGGTTGATAAAATTATATAATATGTAACATAAGATTAAGAATAAAGTATTATATGATCTATGTAGTCGCTCTATGACATGTGAATGATAACAAATTATTTTAAATCATTTATTTTGAAAATAATATAAGAATTTCTAAGAATATCTAATGGATGGAAATGCCCTTAGCCTCTTGTTGTATTCTTCTTTCCTTGTTTCTTAACTTCTAGATAGAGTGGTAACCTTTAATTTGGTTCCATTTCTACTAAGATCAACCAAAATGATTGATGAAATCTATTCATGCAAGACTTGTTTATATCAAATTATGCTTATAAATTATGCTTATGCCTAAGGCAATTTCAAATTATATTTTCTGATTTTGTTTGGCTATAATTATAGATATTGTTAAAGAATAAAAACGAAAATATAAATTGACTAAAAGGGCTTGTGATAATATCATCCTTGATAAGAATCTTGTTTGATCAAAGTGTTTTCCTGAAAATCTAAGGATATGGATTTTTTTTTCTATTATAAGTAATTATTAAAAGGTAGTCTGAGAAAATAATAATTTTTTTTTTATATATCACACATTAAACTATACTAATTTTGAAACTGGAACCTAGTTATGGAGGCAAAAGTGTGATAGAATACAACCAATAATGCTAAAGTATTATAACAAACCAATTCAGCAAACCAAAATTTATAGGTTTAGTGTAGGGCACGTGCCTCACCTCCTATCAACCTAGATCCGCCCCTGAGCGAAACACGTGACTTCTGAATCTGAAACTTACACGTTCTTCTAATATATTGCCATATACGTTAATATTATTGTGAGATTGATTTTAATAGATATTAATATATTATTAATCCGATATTATAACATGTGTTTGAATCTATATTTAAAAATTATAATTTTTCTATCATTTTTATTTGATTGTTTTAATTGCTTTGAATCATCATATAATACATAAATTCAATGAAAATCTATTTTTTTAGTATATGTTGTGATTCAATTTTTTTTAGCAGACATATATTACTCAAGTAATTAATAAAAAAAAGTGTGTTCAACATCCCATATTGCTTAAAATATTTACATAATAATTCATAATCATATTATAAATAAACCAAAATAATCCAAAGCCGAATGAACATGACGTTTAACTTATCAGATTATTTACAATGTGGTTGTTTAAATAAAAATTAAATTGTTGAACTCTTCCAATGGGGTGTTGAAAAATGAGTTGAAAATGAAGTGAATTAATTGGTGTTGAATAAATTTAACCCGTTGAATCGCCAAAGTGAAAGAAAATTAGTGACATGTGGCACATTATTATTGGTCATCATTGCCTCATTACCAAAATCATCTATATCTCTAATCATGAAGTATACATATGACTTACTCCATGAAATAAGATCACCAATTGAATAAATCTTAAAAAATATGATCTTATCTTTTGAACTCCCATTCGAGCTGGTTCCTCTCCTCAAACTTACTAGCTGCAAAACCAAGGTGGGTTCACATGTTAATCCAAAGGCCGTATGTAACAATCAAACACATTTTCATTTGACCAAAGAAAAAAATATATAAAACCTGCATCAATTCCTGATTTCATGTGTTTCTTTTCTTCTTAGATTTCAATTTTAACTTGGGTTATTGGTGGTTTAATCATGAGAATAAATATATCAAGTAAATTAAAGGTTAAAGATAGTGTATTCTTTTTAAAAAAAAAACCAATAAGATTTAAACCAATAAGATATTCTTTTTAATCATTGAATTTTTTCTATTTATACAAAAACCTAAAAATAAAATTTTAAATGATTCTACAAAGGAAAAACGATCTGTTTCCCTATGAGAAGTATGGCAGAGAACCAGATGCTTCCCAGTGTATGAACACGATCCAATTGCCCATGAAACTAATATGCAAAACTTAATTCCCCCGAATTCGTAGATCTCATCCAATTTCCCAAATCGCTTGGTTTATGCGGTTAATGGTTTACTAAACCGACTACAAAGAATCTAAACCATATTAAACCTAAAATTAAACCAAATTCTATCCAATTACGAATGATCAAAACCAATGTCTCTCTCTCTCTCTCTCTAGCTCACGACCGTAACACTCTCATCTCCAGCCTTTCTCTGGTACTCCCACGTTGTTTAGTTCATGAATTTCTCACTTACCTCTGTCAAATTGCGAAGACCCATTTCTCTATCTTCCTTGATCTCATATGGGTTCGTATTATTGGTGAATGAATTTCTCACTTACCTCCTTTTCTCCGGTCATTTCTCTCTCACTTTCCTTGATCTCATCTGGGTTCGATTTGGGTTTGTATTTTCTTAACTCAATTCAAGTTTCATCAAGACAAATCTCACCAGAAGCTTGCTGTTTATGGAGAAACTGACCAATAAGCTTTGTGGGAGGATCTTCGCCGCGCCAAACCTCAAATCCCTCGTCTTGTAGCTCCTCTGTCGTGGCGGCAGATCTCTCAGAATCAGCAGCCGCATCATTACACCTTTTTTGAGATTACCTTCTCCATCAGTCCAGAAATCGTAACTACCGTCTCTCCATATCCTTCCTACAGTCTCTCCGGAGACTCCATTGCCGCTGCTTCCTTTCTCACCATCGATTTTGACAATGACTTTTTGCCGGTCAGCGAACAATCATGAACAATATGGTCTCAAAAGCTAAAGATTTGCATTGAATTGGTGAAAATTGTTGTTGTTTTTGTCACCACCGTGGCTGAATCAGTAGAAGAAGCTTTCCGCAAGCCTCCACCGTCGCTTCCAGCAGTTCACTGTGAGATCGTTGAACTCGAAATCATATGGTCCAACATCGCCGTCTTATGTTGCGCCGAGATAATCGATGCGGAAGATATCGTCTAGAATCCCAGTAAATAGATATGTTATTTAAATGCAAACATATATGAGAAATTTTGATTTTAGGGTTCTTAGTTGAAGATCGATAGGGAGATGAAACGAACGAAACAAAGCTTGGTGTAGTTAAACGCTGGAGATGAAATGAACGAAGAGTCACCGTCGGTGACTCACCGACTTTGATCTTAAGTCGGGTCGTAAGTTTTAAATTTTTGGTTTATATTTTTGGTTGGTTTGGTTTTGTATCGGGTTTAGTTTATAAACCGCATAAATCAAGCGATTTGGGAAATTAGATGAGTCTACGAATTCGGGCGGAATTAAGTTTTGCATATTAGTTTCATGGGCAATTGGATCGTGTTCATACATTGGGAAGCATCTGGTTCTCCGCCATAATATATCGTTTTTCTTTCTATAAACTATCACATGTTTAGCTCGGCGTCACCCAAATTTTCCTCTAGTAATAATAAAAAATTATAATGGGTCAGTTTGGTTTAAAAACCCATTGAGCCAAAAATCTAACCGCCCAAAAACTTGAGAACTAGGCTTGGCCCATGGACAGCCCGCCAAATTGACAGGTTTAGGAGTCATGTAACCCTAATTTCACAAAGTCTCTCATCAACAAAGGAACTATCTACTAGCGTCTCTTATTTTCTGGATAACTCCGTATGTACGTCGAAATCATGTCGAGATTGTTCCCCTTGCCCCCCACCACCACCAGGACTTCCCGCAGTAAGATTTGCTCGAAACTAATTGTTTATGATATGATCTTCTCGATCTATTAGTCTTTCTGTCATATATAGTTGGTAGTATATTTTTCTATGATCGATTTGGATTAGATCTAATTTTATTGATTTTATTCGTAAATTGTTTTGTTAAAACTTGGATGTGCATGCAGGTCGTGAACATTAGTGATATGGGACATGGAGGGTTACTCAATCCCTGAAAGTTTCGATCCTTATTTGATCAAGACAATAATTAAAACGTTTCAACCCTCTGTCGCATCCAAAAGCTTGATATCTAAGTAATATATATATCTGCATATGGTAACCAAGATTTGCAAGGGCACAAAGTTAATCCTCGGGATCAGCCAGAGTATCCGCTAGCTTCCGCTTACGTACGTTAAGGTTTCCTCCATCAAATATACTTGTCAAAAACAAGGCTTCGCTTCCAACAGGAAATTGTCATTCTCGCTTAGCTTGGAATAAGAGAACACCATAAGACCGGACCGTACACAAAGATAAAATACGATCAACCACAACCTTTTCGATTATATTTGCGATTATAATCATATTTGCGATTATAATCAGTGCCCACAACATAATGTCACTATACATGGAACAATGTAACGGATACATATGTGTAAGAGAAAAGAGTCTTAATAAAGAGTAAAGGCAATTCTCACCTTCGGGATAGACTTGGGAAATGAATATAGATTCTCACCTTCGGGATAGACTTCGGGATAGAGTAAAGGCAATTCTCACCTTCGTAGCAATTCATTTCATTGGAGAATATGATCTTATCAGCATAAGAATGAATTGACACCTCCCCATCACAACCTCTTTCTTAATAGCCTCTTTGATACTCTGATTGGTTCGAGACCATTTGGGATTGAGTAATCGTCCACATCCCAAAACACACATGTCTTACTCTCACCATCTACCAACGGACAACGGTTAAACAATTACGTGCGAATATATATTATATCCGATTAGGTACATATAGATAGATATCTTACGTACCCTTGTAAAAAATCAGCCGATCTTGGGTCAAATACATGGTTTCGTCGGAGGGCTGCAGATTGTCACGATCACACAATGTTTCGTCCGAAAGCTGAGGATGAGAGACTTGTGTGTGAATTTAGGGTTACTACATTTGTGCTCTGCGTCTATCTTGATATAGCTAGGATCTTATTGGGCTGGGCTTGGCACTAGTAGTAGGCCTTGACATAAAATCTATAAACCTAAAACCGAACCAAAACCAATCCGAAAAACCTGGTTCTATTCAGTTTTGAATAGCCTATTTATCCGAATTTCGGTTTCCGGTTCGGTTGGGGTAGAATCCAGTAACAGAAACCGGAACAATACATACACATATTTTTAGAATCTTTTTTTGAGTTTTGTAGTACACTTGACTTCATCGTGTTGTTAACTCTTATCACAACTCATATGTGATGCTAATATATTGACATTTAGTACTAAAGAAAAATGTGGTAACCATTGTACTTTATTATACATCTAAAGCTTTCTGAAGGTTTCAGACAATTTGCTACACCAAGCAAAATGCTTGCAGCTTTATTATTAACACTGTGACATGGTATCCACATCAACAAAATTTAACAGCTTCTTGCCACATTGGCGGTAAATGTATGGGTTTGCACAAATCTGAAAATTTAGGTAATAAATTTTAATTAATATTTTGTTGGGGTATTAATTAGCAGCGTAGTATATTTGATGTATGAATTGAGCATATCTCTTTACTTGAGGTATGAAATAGCCTTTTAGCCGTCGAATGAATTGTCACGTGATATGCTACTTTGCTTAAAATTCCATGTATCGACAAGTTTCTCTTTCGATCATATCATACTTTGGCACTTCTTCGTAGAAGAATATGGTTAAAAACAAAGTGTTGAAATACAGTAAAAATTCTGTAGCATGTAATATTTGGCTTCTGGTAATTCTGTCTAAGAAAGTTTTGAATTGTCTTAGTGAAAATCCACAAACCAGTTACAAATCTGAAGTATCCAGTAAACTACTGATACATTTATGAATATTTACGAACATGCCATACAATCATCACAACGGCTATGATAAAATTCCAAGTAAGCAACATTCTCCTTCACAATCATCTAAAATCTTCCCAATGAATAATCCAGCTTTCATGAAAACCGAATTGTATGAGTAAATCTGAGTCAGCCACTGTCTTTAAATCAAGAAGAGCCACTCATCATCTCAATTCTTGATTTTCTGCAGAAACAACAACCAAAATTTGTCATTCTTCATTCCAATCATTTAAAGTCTAACCAGTCTTGTGCCACACCGCTTATTTTTAGCATAGAAAGTCTATTTGATTGTTTAATGCAGACTGTTTCAGCCCATACATCATCAAGAGAAGCCTTTTTGTTCCTCAAAGATTTGTGATTGTCCACCTACCTATTCTAACTTGACTAAAGTTGAGGAATTTTAGTACCTTCACCATAGGGCTGTTCCAACCGAGTTACAATATGTTTCCCATATGTGTATTTCTTCAGTGCAGATGCATGCATTCTGACTCGGCTAAACAATGTTGCACGCTGATCCACCGTACATGTCTCGAATATCTTCTGCACCACATAGTTTCCATACTGATCCTTCATCATCATCTGTTAAAAGTGGTTACAGTTAATATTTAATCAGTTAAAGAAGAAAATGTATCTGCTTTGGTCCACTAGCTCTCACCAGTAGACTATCATAGCTCTCGTCAGGCCCTGCAATCTCTTTAATGATGAGGTCCCGCTCAATTCGACCACCATACTCCAGACACTTCTCTATAACATTAGATGCAAATTTATGTAGGCTAAGCTGCACGATGTGCCCTGATAGTTTTCTCACGATTCTCTCTCTTTCTATAGACGTCCCTTTCTCCAAGACATGCTGCCAAATAGCAACGTTGGTTTTAAGACGTGACAAGATGAAATTAACTGTGGGATTTTGGTCTAATTCAGTTAACATTTTGTAAGTTTGGAATGGTACACATACCTGTGTGACATAATTACCATATTGGTCCTTGGAAAGGACGCATACTGATTCCAGTATCTCCTCAGTAATGAACCGACACTGATGCTCATGTGAGCAACGCTCCAAAAGCCTCTATATGGAAGGGACAAGAAAATGTGAAGACGCCTGGTTCTTGAGTAACAATGAGAGAAACCAAGAACAGGAGAAGGTAGAACCGTTTAGTTAAGTGCTTAGTACCTGTATGACGCGGCAACCATAAGGATGCATAGAGAGCGAAGAAACTTGACCACGGAATGCATTTAGCATGAACCCAACTCTGTCTGCCGGGATGTTCTCAATGCATTTCTGGATCACATGGTTTCCATTTTGGTCTCGAACACATCTCATGACCTGCCCATCAAGTTCACGTGCTAAACGAACTCTCTGATCAGGTTCTATGACATCAAAAGCCTAACACCACAACAAAGTTTCACTCATAAGTCAATTGTTTTAACAAAATCCAATTCCAAACAACAATTGCGACTTTTGTACCTTTTGTATCACGCGACAGCCATACATCTGCAGACTAAGTGGCACTATCTGCCCCATGAGTTGATCAGCAAGTTCCTTTCTCTGTGCTGAGTTTCCGTATTCAAAAAACTGAAACAGATATCGCAAATAATCAATAAAAGGGGTAGAGTCTGACAAGAAACTGTAAAACGTAGGATCAAGTAGGAACAAACCTTCTGAATGACATAATTACCAAACACATCCGTCATTAGTTTGCACGCATGAGGAAGAACTTCTCTAAAGACAGCTGCTTTTTCTTCTGGTTTACAATTTTCAAGCTTTTGCTGAATGAATCGGCTACCATGTTGATCCGCACTGAAAGGAAACAAGATTTTACTCAAGTTTGTTATCATCTGATTAGGAAGAAACCCAAGAAAAGACTCGTGAAAGAAAGATAAAAACATGCCTGAACTCAACAATGTGTCCTGTGATGTCAGATAAATCAAACCTCCTGCCTTTCCCAGATTTCAGCTCTTCAAGAAAATTGCACAATCGCGGGCCATTCGCACCTTCCAAGCTCCCCTGTGGCTGCCATCCAGGATATGCCTCGACATAGGGAACAGGACCCGGCGAAAGAGGAGGGCCGAGCTCTGTAGGCAGATACTGCACCATAATGCCCATATTTGGCTGGATTCCATAATAATTAACACCCATTCCCGTTCTACCCATATTAGAGTTACTTGGCCCCCTTATTTGTCGAAGGAACTTCGAATCATCTTTCTGAGACTCGGGAGCATTCTTGTGGTTCCTAGGAGCCAGCGGTTCCATCTGCCCGAATGACTG
Source organism: Crucihimalaya himalaica (assembly GCA_004349715.1). Classification (NCBI taxonomy): domain Eukaryota; kingdom Viridiplantae; phylum Streptophyta; class Magnoliopsida; order Brassicales; family Brassicaceae; genus Crucihimalaya; species Crucihimalaya himalaica. The sequence goes on along the minus strand of SMJT01000229.1, from coordinate 15,963 downwards.
TTGACAGTACTGCATATACATAGGGTCTGGAAAAGAAGGTTGTCCTGGTGGAACATAGAGCTTTTCCGTGTACTGCATTTCACCTCCGTGGACTACACTTCCCGCACTTGGCCCAGACATTTGAGGAATAAAATTTGGACTGACAATAAGTGGAACAGAACCAAGGGAAGGGTATCCAGGCATAAACTGTGGGATCATGTTGGTGTATGGTCCATAACCATACTGAGGAGAATAAACAGCAGGAGACTGCATGTTATAGACATGAGCTGGTGAAGTCAAATACGTTGCTTGGGTAGCAGTGTAAAGGAGAGGCGGCGTAAAACCTGAAGACTGAAGCACAGGCTGACCATCACCGGAGAACTTGTAAGGTTGTTCATATTGAAACTGTCCAGTCCCAGTAACTGCATCGTTTACACCATGAGAACCCATTTTGCCGCCACCTTGAATCCAAGTTGCATTATTTTGATGTTGGTGCAGCTGCCTTTCTGGCTTTGCATACCTTGGTTCTCGAGGGTATTTAGCCGTTCCGGATCCAGATATGTTAGTATTCTTCATTTTAGAGATGATAGTAGATTCATCAGGAGTCTTCTCAATGCCAATAGAAGGCTTTGTCGTTGAAGCAGCATTATCTTTAACCATGACATCATCTGATATCTCCGAGAAGTTACCACCCTCATCCGCTGTGTTCATATCACCATTTGAAGAGTTAGACTGACTATGTTGAGGGGTCTGCCCAGAAGAACTTTCATCCTGCAATGAAAAGAGATTCAACTGAAACTTATTATAGAGCTAAGGAATGACATTTATTAATGAGAACTAAGGGAACAAAAGCGAAGCCGAACCTGCCTGAAATCGTCAAAACCTTGAGAACCAGGCGAAAGACGAATGTCCAACCCATTAGTCCTATCTGAAACACTATTAACAGATAACTGTTGGGAGCTTTCATCCTCAAACACTTCCTTATGAGTAGAAAGTGTACCTTGGGACAAATGATTGGGAGATTTTACTTTATTCAATCCCCTGTTACTTCTAAATCTACCTACACGATTGTCTATGAACTGATACTCAGTAGGGTAATAAATCGGTGGAGAAGGTATGCGGTTAAGGCTGTGTTTAGAAGAATAAGAAGGATGAGTAGTCACGGGATCCTCAAACCCGTAGCTCGGTAGCTTCAAGTTATTGTAACCCGAGCCGCCCTGTCTTGACAATAGATTATCCACAGCTAGAAAAGATCCCTCCATGTTCGGTGGAGCACTTCCACTTCGATTAGGAACAGAAACCTGGCTAGAATTAGACCATCTTTCATTGGTTCCAGACATCCTAATAGGATTCTCAGTTGCCATTTCTCCAAGGATATTGCTCGTCTACACCAATAAGGGAGCTTTAACACAAGTACCTGAAGAAAAAAGCTCCCTTTTCACAAATTTATCACCAATGAAATCAAAATCACCACAAAATGAATGAAATTTAAACAAGCTAATCCATCTACCATGGTAAGCAAATGATACACATAGGTTTAAATGAGAACTTGGTTTTCTCAAGTTTAGAACTTTAAAGTAAAGAACACAGAACAAACAAGAGCAAAACCTTAAAACATAGCTACAAGCAGATATACATGACCATGTAAATGGTCCAAAAAACAAAAAAGAGAACCCCAAAAAAGAGGCAGAGTGATAGAGAGAGAAGAAACAGAGTGTAAGTAGAACGAAAATGAAAAATCTAGACTTGTAATCCCCAAAAAGAAAAACCTAGAAATGAATGAGCTTTTCAGCTTTAGAAAGAAGAAGTGAGTAAGGGTCTGAGTTGATAGACTTACCAGAAGTCGATTATTGAGGAGGAAGCAAAAGATTCACTGTTAAGAAACCCTAGATTCTGGTGCTCAGAGAGACAAGGAGGAGAGAGAAATGGTCATGGGTTGTAAAAAAAGTGACCATCTTTGGCTAAGTCAGTGGGATTTTTAAATGTTTGGATTTTTTTTTTCCGGTAATGGCAAAAATAAAATCCATATATTCCACCATTACGGATCCTTTCTTTTTCCGCGAAGTTTATGGAGTTTGACTTTTTGAGCATTATCGGTTAACCAAATTATTATTACTTCTTTTATTTTATTTTCGTTCTAGACTTGTTTTTATTTTTTCGGTGATTTAAGTCATGGTTAGTCTAACTACAATAATGGTGGACATGATATCGTTTAAAGTCTTTAACTACATAATTTGTGAAATTAAATTTTTTCAATAATTGATTAAAGCTGGTATGTTTGAATTTGAATTATGATAATTGGTTACTACTATGTTCAATAAATTCATAGTAATATTATTGTGTTTAATAGTTTTTCAATATGTGTGAAAATGCCGGAACGGAACAAAACACATTTTGAGAGTATAATATCTCAGTTTCACACATGGTGTCGTTTAAAGTTTTTTCACACATATTAAAAAACAATTAAATTTTCTATTTAATTTTCTATTTATATATTAAATAAAAAATTTCATTAGTCAACACATTAAATAATATAGACAAAATTGAGAATTTTACCGGCACTTTTTATAAAACAAAAATAAATTTAAAACGGATACTATTTTTGAAAGGCAATGTTTTAAAGCTTTTCATAAAATTTACAAAAAAATTATAATATAATTTAAATTAAATATCTCAAGTAGTTGGGTTTATTAAACCAACAAAAATAAGTGAAACATGTACGGCAAATTTATATATCATCAAAGCAAACATATTCTTGAGAACATAAAACTAACCTAAAGGAAAAAGGTTGAATTCAATTGCTAAAAAAAGCAGGTCTGATTTTTGTAAAAGAATATATGATTCATAGCTAAAACAGGACATACCCAAACCCGATCATTTTCTAAGCTTTTGACTTTGTTTGTGTTCCCAAAGAACCCACACAAACCGTAGAAACTTGCACTCACATTTTGCTGATTTGCTCTGTCCAAAATCAGGCAGAAACATGGTGTCAACGAAACCTGAGATACGGGGTTAATCATGATCCATTTGAATATATCATTTATCATCTGATAAAACATATTTTGGATTACCGGTGATTGTTCCTATTTTTCATAGTTCTTGAACTTTCTTTTGGATTACTTTCATGAGGATATAATCATGATTTATAAGTCAATATGATTACCATTTTATCTTGTATAGATTTGATCAGATGCAGATCAAAATACAATGGTTCTAGAAGGTAATCACACTTATAGGCACGCTCTTTAGTCTTACTTTTAAATTTTCGAATTTGTTGGTTTTAAACTAGTCCAATTGTTTTTTTTTTCTTCACCCAACTAGTCCAATTGATTTTATAAAAACTGAATTCATTTAGAAAGTTATATTTGTTGACTTAGGTCATACTCTAAACAACTGTGAATGAATGCGATATTATGGAATGAGGCACTTTTATGGCTTCAACATATAATTAAGCAGCTTCTTTTTCCCAAACTTAAAAAGAACTACTATCCAATCTATATCCATCACCATCTTAATAAATGGAAGTTTCTTTGTATTTGTTTGCACTTGTATAAAGAAATTTCCACAAGTCATATACAAGTACATGCACTCCAAATTCTACTTTCATTCCATAAGTCATATACTACTTTGTTCGTCGTTTATGATAAGTGATTCATTTCCGTCACCAATTACCGTCCAAATTGGCCAATGATAAGACAGTTGAAAGACGAACATACTGTTTTCATCTCACTATTTCGTACAACTCTTATCTTTTGATGCATTGGTACACTTTGGCTCATGATGATAGGAGACGCCTCAAACTTCCATGTAACTCTTATGCCCCACTCATTTCTACGTCTTCAAAGGGTCAGGCTTCCTTATTTCTCAGATTTAGTTGTTATAAACAAAACTTAATTTGAGTAATTTAGTAAGAGTAATAATGGCCTAATGGGCAACAACAAGAACAACTAAAACAAAGCGGCGACTTTCATGAAGGGTCAAGTGAGATGACACTGCTAAAATTCGTTATCTAGATATCCACTTGGATTATTTTCTTTTCCATTGCCCATACATTATATTCATATAAAAATGAATCATCTTTGTTTTGTTTTAATAAAGAAAGGTGGCGAAAATATATAATTTAATAGAAAAGGTTCTAGAGTCGTGAAGCCAACTCAAATCCAAAACAAAATAGAAATGTAGATTCTTTGGGACTTTTATATAACTTGTTTAATAACAAGAAATTAATAGAAATTATTGGAGAAAATGGAAAACCAAGTGTTTAATAATGTAGTCTCTCTCTTTTGACCTTACATTCGTTGAATCACTGGAGAAGACTTGTTGGTTTCACCAAAAAGTCTCTTCTTCAATTCTTTATTTCAAACTCAAGAGAATGGGAGAGAGAAAACGAATCACGGAGGAAGTAGTAGTATTCTCAGAGGTATAAAAGAAACCAAAACGATCTGAATCGTCTTCCACTTGTGTCTTTGTTTTTAAGATTAAAGATTTTTTTTTTCCCTTAAAAGCAAAAAAGGAAACTTTCCCTCTTGCGTCTCTCTCTTTTAACCTCACATTCGTTGAGTTCACTCTTCTGGTTTTTATTTCTTTGCCCTAGATCTTATAGAAGAGGATTAAATTCGACTTTTTTGCGATCTGGGTTCGGATAAAGATTCTGTCTTTCTGCATTCTACCATTTCGATTCAGCTCGAGGTAACTGTATTTTGACTCTTTTTGTCTGATATTGCTCACTACAGTGTCTCCAGTTTTTTAATTTTTTTTCTTTTTTTGCTAAGAAGTTGAATCTGGAATTTGTAGCTTTTGATTTTAGTTTGGTCGGAGGAAAAATCACTAGACTTTGAAGTGTTTAGCTTGTACGTGTGCTAGAGAGAGTTTAGGAGGGATGTCCTGCACTTCCCGTATCACGGGAACAACGTGCATTTTGCTTATTGCTTCTGTCTGAAGAAGTTTTGTTCTTGGATTAGTTTGAAACATTACTTAATCTCTCCGTGTTTCCCGGAATCATTTATCTCTGAGTGTCTTTGTTCATGCTCTTCAATAAATCAATATAAACTTGATATTTTTTTTTCCTTCAGGCAATGCCAATCTAAAAGAAGTATATGCAGAAGTGAAAAAAGATTCAATCTTTGTATGCCTATCAGTTAGAAAGGAGAAGGGAGGTGTTAGATTGGTTTCAATGGGTGAGACGCAGAAGATTTTGCAGGGGCCACGTCACCACCACACATCTCTGAAGAAGCCCTTATGGGTCGTTTTGACAGTTTCAGTGACCAGCATGCTTCTGATCTGTAGTCACATGTATCCAAAACACGGCAAGAGCTCCTCCTGTCATGGTCTCCATAGCACTAGAGGCTGCGAGGATGCTCTCTCCGCGTGGCTACCTGTTCATGTTAGAAAATTCACTGATGAGGAGATAGCAGCTCGAGCAGTTGTCAGAGACATACTAAGAACGCCTCCCTTCATAACCAAAAACTCCAAAATCGCTTTCTTGTTCTTGACTCCTGGTACTTTGCCATTTGAGAAGCTTTGGGATGAATTTTTCAAGGTAACAAACACCTCGACACAATGTCCAAATGTTAGCTACATTTCATTGATTTATTGCGGGTCTTTGGTGTTGTGAAGGGTCATGAAGGGAAGTTCTCCATTTACATCCACCCGTCAAAGGAACGACCAGTTCACATCAGCCGTCACTTTTCTGATCGGGAGATCCACAGTGACGAGGTCACTTGGGGAAGGATTTCTATGGTTGATGCCGAGAAGCGGTTACTGGTTAGCGCTCTTGAAGATCCCGACAACCAACACTTTGTTCTTCTTTCAGAGAGGTAATGATTTCAATGTACCTTAAGTGTCCTAATTAAGGTTTTTTGTACTAACTGATCACATCAAATTTATTTTCGGTGCAGTTGTATACCGTTGCATACATTCGACTACACTTATAGATATTTGCTGTACTCCAACGTTAGCTTCATTGAGAGGTACATTACTCTCTTAAAACAAAAAAAAAGTTTGATTTCTCCATTAATATTCACTGACACAAGGTTCAATTATCTCTCTGTTTCTAAAGTTTTGTGGATCCTGGTCCACATGGGACCGGTAGACATATGGATCACATGCTACCAGAAATCGCCAGGGAAGATTTTAGAAAAGGTGCTCAGGTAAAGACTGCATCTCTAAGAGATTGTCTTAATGAGTATGCTGCTACTGCGATTAAACGAAACAAAATTGAGTTTTTGTCACTTTTTGTTGTGTAATTTCTGTCTTTACTTCTTGCTAGTGGTTCACAATGAAGCGACAACACGCGATTATAGTGATGGCCGATGGTCTTTACTACTCAAAATTTCGCGAGTATTGTGGAGTAAGTTTGTCCTGCAGCTAAACATTTTTGGTTTCATATCGTAGCTTTTTGACCTTGGATCTTTTGATATATAACTTAATAAAAAAATTTGAGTTCTGATTCTGACATTAAGTTTCTATAAATATCAGCCTGGAATAGAGGCCGACAAGAACTGCATTGCTGATGAACATTACTTGCCAACATTCTTCAATGTGAGGCTATTCTTCTTAACATTCCATCGTTTGCAATCTTTTAAGCCTTCTTGAAGCTGAGACATGTTTATTTGCTGGCTCTTCTTTCAGATGATTGATCCCATGGGGATCTCAAACTGGTCAGTGACGTATGTTGATTGGTCTGAACGAAGGTGGCATCCAAAGACATACGGAGCAAATGAGATTTCATTAGAGTTCATGAAAAATGTCACGGTATGTTTCAAAATACGGATCTTGAAAATTGTCACAGTCAGCATGCTATTATACTTTTTTCTTTCCTCGCTTGTGCAGTCGGAGGACATGAGTGTACATGTCACCAGCGTGGGCGAGGTATGCTATTGTTACTCTTCCTCACAGCCTCTATTTTTTCTCTCGCTCTTTAATACTTTTACTTTGTGTTTTTAAAGCATGGAGATGAGCTGCACTGGCCTTGTACATGGAACGGGATTACACGGCCTTGTTATCTGTTTGCAAGGAAGTTCCATCCCGATGCTCTCGACACATTAGTCAACCTCTTCCCAAACTACACAAGCACAGCTGTCTGAGAGAGGATTCTTGAACCAAAATACACGATTCTTGGACCTAATTATGTTCCAGATATGTCTCAAAGGTGGATCTTTAAGATACTGTAAATTTTTTGAAGAAACTAAAATTATTCTTGGTATTTGATGTTTCTTGATGAAACTGAAAGCCTGGTTATATGCAATTAGAGCATAAATTTTTGGTTATAAGAGTTCCATATGGTGATTTCCCTGCTGGCTCGGTCGTTATCATTTGGTGTATGTTACATGGAATTGTAATAACTTAAGCTATCATGAACACAGAGTTTTGAATTCTTGAAACCGGTTTATGATTCCTCCTTGCGCTTCTGTGATGACAAGTGGAGCCCGAGGAACCGTGGGTTGTAGGGGTGAGCAGTCCCAGTCTTTACCGTCTTTGACAACTGAGAAATGTTTGGGAACCCACGACTCACCAAAAGCCTCTCTCTGTTTCAGAGACTCTCTCTGCTTCTCCTCCACAAGGATCTTAGCTTCTCTTGCTCTTTCCCACTCTTTCTTTAGTATTCCTTCACTTACTTCACTCCACACCATCGTTGACTCGCTCTCCATTACCTCCTGCAGATTCTTTACTATTGGAGGTTTGAGTCCTGTGATATTCTCCTTGGCGTTGTAGATAACCTCGAGCTCACCAGTCTCCAAATTTTTTGCCATTACTGTTCTGAAACATAATTGAGACGTTAATGACATCATTCACAGCTTTTTGTTGAGCTGTCATGACTTTATGATTCATGTTCTTAGTTCTTACCTGTCCCAATGGCCAAAGATGTCGTAGAGGTGATTACCAGAGGAAAATTCAAAGATCTTTCCTTTGATTGATCTATTGTTGTTGCCTCTGAACCTTTCGATGAAGGAATCGTAGATCAAATTCAACTCAGCTTCAAGATCGGTCTCCGGACACTTTATCTTAACTTTACCGGCCCAGTGAGCTCCCGGCGTCGGTAAGAATCTCATAACTAGTCTCGGCTGGCCCATCTCATAAGTCTCATTTCGATTCAGAAGCTTCATAACCCTTTTACCTTTGACCTCAACATCCACGTAAGTACCTTATGAACCATTAAATGAGTCACATGCAGAAAGTAGATGTTGGAACCAATACGAGATGGTTTTGTTTTAGGGTAAACTGGACGCACAATCGAATTAGTTGTGTTCGTTCTTGGACGGATCATTCAAAATTGGACTTGGTTTTGAGATAATTTGGATGCAGCAGAAACAATATGACTGCTACAATTTTAAGATAACATACCGCGAAATTTAGGAGTGAAATATTGACACCATATCACGTCGATCTTTTCCTTCTCGTGAGTCGCATGAAGTGCGGACACAGGAGGATGATGCACTACCTGAAAATTAAAATATATACATGCATATTTATAAAATATCTACATAGATTGTGAATTTCTTTTGAGCTATTCCTAGAAAAGTCTTCTGTTTCGTTTTAAAATTGTAATGAAATGATTATACTTGTTCGGTAAGGACGTTGATGTGACCGTTGGAGACGTGGTGAGTCTCGCCGAGAACAGGGTTGTACGGAGACATGCCAACGACCACCGGACGGAGTGTGGAGATGTTCCACGTCACCACCGACTTGAGCCGTTCGATAGGAAGATTGCGGCGGCTGCATTCCCCAAGTAGATCCTGACCGCCGAAGCTGTAGATCATCTCGCCGTAACATTGGAGTCGTGATCTTGGTAGGTTCAGCTGAGGTGGCAGCTTTACGTTCAAAAAAAAAAAATTAATAACTCTTAAGGAAAACAAATGCATATAATGAATTTATGGACAATGACGTGATTTGTACGGAAAATAAAAATGGATTATAAAACCTATGTAACATAAATATAAGAAAGTTTCCTTAAATATAAGGAAGTTCTAAACTGTTGGATCCATATTGTTCGTATCTTTTTGTATTTCATGCACAATATTAACTTTATACTCTCAGAAAACACAAAAATGTTTAACAACATCGATCATATATATATATATATATATATATATCCTAAAAATACCTTCATTTCTTTTCTCTTCACTAAAAAGTATCAATGTTTGTTTTTTGAAAAAAATATATACGCAAATGGTCGTTCTGTAATATAGCAATAAGTTTACTTCAACAAGGATCTTAAGAAGTTACACCTGAAAATTGGTGAGATCAGATCCTGGGCGTACGGTCTTAATGAGGCTGAGGATCTTGCGGATGACATCCGAAGCTGTGTGCTCCGAATCTTTCTCATCTTCGAGGGAAAAAGGTTTGGCCAGCACAAGGTGCCTTCTCATTTTCTCTTCTTCTGCCTATACACAACCAAAAATATTAGATCTGTAAATTTAATCTAAGTGTTTGACTCACTTCTTTATCAAAAAAGTGTATGACTCACTAATTACCACTTGAGGAGTTGTTGAAGAGACGATATATATTTCAGAGATGAGATTATTTTTGTAAATGAAACGATTTTTTTTTTACAAAAAAAAAGAACCAAGGAGTTTTATTTATGAAAACGACTCTGAAAAACTCGAAAAACCAGAGTTGAAACACTCTGTATCACAGTACCTAAAGTGATAATTACTATCAATCTTTTTGCTCCATCTATATAGAATGCTAAAAACATAGATTAGGATATCAAAATAGAGAGTTGGGTAAGCATTAACTATGGATTCGGAGGGGCGTTAGTCGTTAGATCCATGTTTTCGTCATTTAAGGCTGCCTTAATTGTTTTTTAAAAGGTTACCCTAATGCTTAACTATTAATAAATTATTATGGATATGAAAATTTGACTTGTTATTTTAGCACAGATTTTTACAGCTCGATTGAATACACCTCCTAAGAGTTTATGTTCACCATCAAGTATTAGAGAAGTAGATTGAATCTTCATTTTATAAATAGATGGATATTACATATTAATTTTGTAGATAATGGATGTGAAAAATCCCCTATATTATTTGATAAGTCTCTAAAAAAAACTGACGTACCGCTCATACATTCAACCTCAAATGAAGTGACAAAAACACTATTCAACCTCAAATAAAGTGACAAAAATACCTTTAATCTTATAATAGACGGAGATGTCATTATCGACCTAGACTTAAGCTATTATCAACATAGAGTGTTGGAATCTTGAAACTGGTTTATGATTTCTCCTTGCTCCTCTGTGATAACGAGTGGAGCCCGAGGAACCGTGGGCTGTAGCGGTGAGCAGTCCCAGTCTTTACTATCTTTGACCACTGAGAAATGTTTGGGAACCCATGACTCACCAGAAGCCTCTCTCTGTTTCAGAGACTCTCTCTGCTTCTCCTCCACAATGCTCTTAGCTTCTCTTGCTCTTTCCCACTCTTTCTTCAGTATTCCTTCACTTACTTCACTCCACACCATCGTTGACTCGCTCTCCATTACCTCCTGCAGATTCTTTACTGTTGGAGGTTTGAGTCCTGTGATATTCTCCTTAGCATTGTAGATAACCTCGAGCTCACCAGTCTTCAGATTTTTTGCCATTACTGTTCTGAAACATTCATGGGATGTTAATGGCATCAGTCACAGCTTAGAGAGTGGTAACAATGAGTCTATGAATTATGATTCATGTACGTGTTTTTACCTGTCCCAATGGCCAAAGATGTTGTAGAGCTGATTACCAGTAGAAGATTCGACGATCTTTCCTTGAATTGATCTATTGTTATTGCCTCTGAATCTTTCGATGAAGGAATCAGAAATCAAATGTAACTCAGCTTCGAGATCGGTCTCCGGACACTTTATCTTGACTTTTCCTGCCCAGTGAGCTCCCGGCGTCGGTAAGAATCTCATAATTAGTCTCGGTTGGTCCATCTCATAAGTCTCTTTTTGATTGAGAAGCTTCATCACTCTTTTACCCTTTACCTCAACATCCACGTAAGTACCTTATGAACCATAAAATTGGGTACATGCAAAAATCAGATGTCGGAACCAAGACGAGATGGTAGTGTTCTTGGACGGATTATTCAAAACTAAACTTGGTTTTGAGATAATTTTGGTTGTAGGAGCAACAATTTGAGTGCTGCATTAATGAAAAAAATAGACATACCACGAAATTTAGGAGTAAAATATTGACACCATGTCACGTCGATATTTTCTTTTTCGTGAGTCGCATGAAGTGCGGACACCGGAGGATGATGCACCACCTGAAAATTAACGATGTATAATACCATGTAGGCCTTTTTTCAAAAGTTTGGTATTTTAAAAAAAGAAAGTTCCCATTAAAAATCACCGACTGCAGATATTTTTACAATTTTTTTTGGTTTCTTGAAAAGTCACTAACAAATCGTTTTAAACCGATTTTGACCATAAAAAAATACGGACATGCACTAACAAAAGTAGAAACAATGTTAACGCTGATACTGAAACAAAACAAAACTTAAAAGGGCGTTATTGAACGTTTATTTAAAGGGTTTTTAAAACTAAACATCCAGATTCAGTTTCGTTTGCAATTTGTTTTTTTTTCTATGATTAGTTAATGACGTGCCTAATCATATTTATATCTACTAATTCCAGAATGTAAAACACAAACACTATGATAAGTATGAAGATTAAAGCTTAATTAAATAACTTTTTCGTCGTCCACTAATATCATATAAAAATATCTATGTCATTTTCTAGTGAACTTTACCTAATAAAATTTAATGTTTTCGTTTGAAATTGTACCCTATATTATATTATCCAAAAAAATGATATACTTGTTCGGCGATGACGTTTATATGACCATTGGAGACGTGGTGAGTCTCGCCGAGAACAGGGTTGTACGGAGACATGCCAAAAACCACCGGACGAAGTGTGGAGATGTTCCACGTCACCACCGATTTGAGCCGTTCGATGGGAAGATCGCGACGGCTGCATTCCCCAAGCAGATCCTGACCGCCGAAGCTGTAGATCATCTCGCCGTAACATTGAAGTTGTGATCTTGGTAGGTTCAGCTGAGGTGGCAGCTTTACGTTCAAAGAAAATAATTAATGATTGGAAAATGACTTGATTTGTACGAAATAATATACATGTTCAACTGTTTAGAGAGTTACATATGTTCTATAATTTAAGATATTACACCTGGAAACTTGTGAGATCGGATCCTGGACGCACGTTCTTAAAGAGGCTTAGGATCCTGCGGATTACATTCGAAGCTGTGTGCTCAGAATCTTTTTCATCTTCCAACGAAAAAGGTTTGGCCAGCACAATGTGCCTTCTCCTTTCTTCTTCTTCTGCCTTTACACAACAAAAATTATTGAATTTATATAAGTCAAAACTATAAACACCTAATAAATGGTTGAAAACTGGCTGCTATAAAAGAGTTATAAAAAGTAAGATAAATCTTAATTAGATTGTACTATCTCTAACAGACAGAATTATTTTAAAAAAATAAGATTACAAGTACAAACTATTTTTGCCCCTCTTACTATTTGAGAAGTTTTTTTTTTTTAATAAAAACATTTTAGAGTTGTTAAAAATGTTTTGAGATTACAAGTGTGATAGTTAATAGCCCACTTACCATTTGTGAAGTTGAGGAGAAACGCTATTTCTGAATCTTTTTGATAAGAAAGAAAGAACCAGTGGGGTTCTATGCATGTATGAAACGAATCTGAAAAACTTAAAAACTAAAGAGTTATACACTCTTCATCACAGTACCGAAAGTGATAACTCTCAATTTTTTGGCTCCATTTATATAAACGAAGAAAAGAGTTGGGTGAGCATTAACTATGGATTCGGAGGAGGCGTTGGTCGTTAGGTCTATCTTTTCGTCATTTAATATCTCATCGTACGCCTCGATCGTGGCCGATTTGTGTTGTACTACGGGAATGTGGTCCAAGATTTTCGTTTAGTCGGTTCAGTTCACTTGGAGTTTAGTCGGTTTTTTTAGCATTCGGTTTGGTCGTGTCTTATATGTGTTAAATTTTATAATAAATAATTATGGTTAGTTAGATAAATGTAGTGGGTAAGTAATAGATGAATGCAGCTTGTAAATAATGCTTCTTTTGGTTCGGTAACTGAATTATTTTCCCATTTTGTAAGTAATGTAAACATGTCTTTATTCTTTTTTTTGGCATGGTTATTCTATCCTAGGTAATACGTTTTGTAATATCTCAAATTCATTTTTAATGATATTTTCAAGCTTGGCAAAAAAATTTAAAAATGTGTTTGTAATTTTCACTTTAAAAGTATGTTTAGTTTTCTGACATTTTACATTTTGTTGATACTAACTAATACTTGCAGTACATTGAGAATGTCAAAAAAATTCAAAATATATGAACAAAAAAATGTAAAAAAGTAGTTTTCCATGCATGCGTTGATTTTTCTGACAAACAAATCAGAAGAACATGATTTGGATTGCTTTCATTTCGACACGTATTGGGCCGGGTTAATGAAGAGTAACAAGAGTTGATACGTCTTCGTTTTCGCATTGGCTAGCTATCTTTATTTTATTTTATTTTTTATTTGAATTGGCTAGCTATCACTACAACTCTACAAGAAAGCATCGAAGTACAAATTTTATTTTTCCCATTTCAGATTAATTTCTTATATTACCAGCTTCTATTTCGAATTTTTGACAGATTATTTTAGCTTATAACGCTAGAAATAGGGAACTTCAATTTCTCTTTTGACCCTTCGACCCTTTTATAGCTTGATATTACTAGTTTCAACTAATATAACATTTTTTTTCAGAAAAAAATACACGATCCAATATTTAAACAACTTTTTCACTCTTTCATGTGATAACTTCTGATATAAACAATAATTGTAGTACTACCTAATTATAAATTACCGTGTAGTATTCGCAGCTAGCTTGAGAAAGGTTCATTTGGTTTACTGATAAACTGCTATCTTTTTGTCAACAATGATACGGATTTAGAAGAATAGAATACTGTTTTTTTTGTTGCTAACACTTTATTAATTTCTTAAAACATAGCAAACGCTGTTTAGATAATATAACCTGTGTTAATAGGCCTACCATAACTTTTCAAAAAAGATTGTTATTAGTATAAAAAACTTGGGCCCTTTTTCATAGAGATGATTCATTATTTGCCCATCTAGTGTTTTTCAGGGTACAAACAAATCGAAGACAAAACCATTTTGTTAGCTAATCTAGAAAAATATCTTTTGCAATGTAGATGTTTCCAATTCCGTAGCTTCAGCTTCAGCTTCGCTGGAAACACAAAGTTCTTTGGCTCTTCGATGGAGATGGATGGCTTGGGGAGGCCGAGGCTGAGTATCGCCGGAGGAGGGCTTAATGGAGGAACAGTCTCCTGCGGCTGAGTATTAATAGGAGTCCCTGGCTGCATCTCCCACTTGAACGGAACTCCCTCTGACTTCCGCTCATCGTAGTATCCGACCGATGAGTTTCTCGAGATTGCTGACCCTTCCTTGCAAATATCCGTCTCCATAATTAGGACCAACGATGGAGTTATGCTGTGTTCTTGATTCGTATATACGGTTCTTGGCTTGATGCTTTTGTTAGGCGAAATCGAAGAAATAGAGGGAGATTGTGTGTAAGGGTTTTGGGTATTATGGGTATATATATCTAGGGAAAGAGAGATTCTTGTCCGGTAGAGAAGGTGGAACGTAAGAATTTATGAATGATCAAATTGATGTGTATATGTATGACTTTGTATTATACAATAGAAGCTATTGCTTAATACGTCAATGACTCGATTGCTTTTGCACGAGCAAGGTATCATATATAATACCATCATGCATGAATTATGATTCATGTATCCAATATCTTTATTATAAAAGATTACTTCGAATCTGACTAGAAGTCTAGAACTTGTCACGTAGAGGTTAATTTGTGCTTGATTTAAAAACCGCATATTATATATATGTTGTTAATATTATTATTTTTTTTAATTCCTTTGAACCATATAGTTAATTTACGTGACTTTCACCATCAAAATAGTTTTTTTTGGTCAATCAATTAATTACGTATTGTTGATCTTGAAGATGGCTATAACGTCCTCTCTAATCAACCAGATTAAATATGGGTTGGCGCCTCATATATATCGGAAAATTGATGTGTGTACAATTCTTTACTATAAAAAGCAAAAATTAAGCATATAGTTTTCAAGAGGATAATTTAAAGTTTGCCAAATCTATGTAAGCTTTGATACGAAGCGCACGTTAGTAACTTTGATGTTGGACGGTTCATAAGCGCATGTGAATGCTTAGACACAATCTATACATAGAGTAAAGATTCGCCAAACTTTGCGTACTCTTTAATTATCAAATGATCTGATCGTCAATCACTTGTACTAATATATCTATTTACTAAAATAGATCTACCTACCATTGAAATTTTCAATAACGATGATATATAGAAATAATTTGATAATAATTAGTAATGACTAACGAGTGGGAAAACTTATTAATATGAAAGAAAGCAATCAATAAGACAATAACACTTCTTCAAAAATGATGCAACATCTATTATAATAAAGTAGGGTTAAATGAACGACAGACTGACACGTGTCCTTGGACCTAGATGGGCCGGCATTTAATATATTATAAAACAAATCACTCACCCATACAATATATAAATTAATATATAAATCAATATAACAATATTTAATTGTAATTAAATTTAAATTAATTAAATGCAGAAATTAAATTTATGCTTTAATTGTAACATTGCATAAATTAATAATAACTTCTCTTATTGATATTCTCATTCATAAAAAAACATATACAAAAAATAATAACTTCTCTTATATTATCTTTTGATGTTTTTATTTCTAAAAAACATATTTAAAAATAATAAACTATATTAAATACATATACATAAATTATTATATATATATATATATATATATATATATTTATCTTTGAATTTATCAAAAACTGTTAAATATCTATTTAATATTAGAATTTTTCCATCTTATATAATAAAGT